>CAMOHE010043128.1:0-23240 GCA_946598075.1 Artocarpus hirsutus
TAAGAAATCACCTATGTGAGAGAGAAGTGGGGCCGCTTCAAAGGAGAATTGTTAGGGCTCAATTCTTTAGAAACTCTTGCAGAACCAAGGAGATGTTCATGGCCAAAATGAACATAACCATGAGAACTGAAACTGTGTTAGGAAAATATCTGTGTGAGGTATGTTATCATTTACATAAACGGTAGAACAGTTCAAAGACATCGCGTCTACTGGTCAACCAGTAAAGTAAACATACTTTTACAAGGGAAGGTTCAAGGGTTAACGCCTACCTATCCTATGCAGGTATTAACCGTAGAACTCTATCACCGTGTAGTGTCTTTGTTTTTCCCTTGTAGTTTGTCAATTTCATTCATGTGGGGGATTGTTGGAAAATGGCAATTGGGTGAATAAGAAATTGATGCTCATTAGTGGAGATTAATGGAGGTCATAAACCTCATGTTGTAACACCCAAATGCATGGTTAATTGGTGATTATGAGCTTCATAATCATGGAAAAAATAAAAGGTTAACCAACGGTTTAATGGGAGACTATGAGCTCTATTATCATGGAAAATGAAGGGTTGCAACCGATGTCATTATGCACATAAATCTTGGATTGTAACGTTCATTTTCTTAAGCTTATATAAAGCACTCTCCTCCACATATTTTAGATATATAATAGTTACATAGAATTTGCACTAATCAAGTCATAGAGAATTTTCTTTGTTTTTCAAGTACTATCTAGTTTGTTGTAGTCATTTTTGGTGATAGAATACAATACTGTTTCAAGTTCGCCAGAAACGGTATCCGATAGTGCTTAAGATTCCGTTGCTAGTCGTTGTATCTTAGGAGACAGACGTCCGTCGAATCCTCGTGTACAGTCGGAGGGGATGAATCTGTTTTAAGGAAAGCATGACCTACACGTGCTGCGACCATTTTCGTCTAATTTTCACATTGCGTTGCTTCCATTGAAGGTTTTGTTGTATCTGTTTTTCTTTAGTTTCAATTTTCAATTTTTTACAAATTTTTACCTGTTTATCTTATTCATATTACATGGTATATTTTTTTTTATTTAACAACTTATACCGATAGTCTCTAACCTTTTACAAAAATAACCATTTAATTATTAATTTTTTTTATTATACCGATTCCAACATTTGAATTTTGTCACTAAGGGACAATTTTAACTGGCATATGTTAAATAGCCCCTCACGCAATGTGCGTATGATCACTTTAGTAAAAATATTTTAGTAAACTATCTAATATATTTTTAAATAAGTTTAAATTAAAACATATAAAGAATAAAAATGGTAAAAAAAATGTTAATATTAACAAAAACTAGTAAATAACAAAATAGGGAACAAAAACCTAAGAACCTTTGCAGACTGTCACCCCCTTCCCCCAACCTTTCTATCACCCTCTTCGACCTTTCATGAAAAACTTTTGAAAACCATCGCCCCCCTCTTCCCTTCTCACCAATTGCGACCCCATTGCCTCTTAACCTTGTCAACAGTCCCCACCCTGAGCTTCGTCACGAGCGAGCTCGATTGAGATGCATTCGTTGCCGCCCAAGCCGTTGCAAGCCCATCCTGCAAGCCAGTTGACACCCAGCAATCACCCCTGAGCTCTATTGCCTCAGATCTTCGTCATGAGCTAGGCTGCAAAGCCCTTGCAAAGGTCAGAGAGATTTGGGGAGAGAAATTGGGGGCGTCGGAGTTGGGTTCTAGTCGACCAGTGGGCCCGTAAAACAATTGGCCTGCACTGGGGGTAAGCAGCTCGCGTCAAGCATAAAGAATGGGGAGGTGGTGACAAAGCTGGGCTTGCGTCGAGGATGAGGTAACGGCGGTGACTATGATAGACTAGTGCTCATGCGGGTGAGATCTCCCAACTTTTTAGATCTTATGACAGATCTTTTTCTATTTTGTTTTTTATTTTTAAATAAATATTAATGATTTATTCAAGGGTCTTTTGGTCTTTTAGATAAATTTAAGGTAGTGTGCTGTTCAAGTGACTCATATTTAATGTGCGTTCTGTTAAAATTGCCCCTCAATGTCTAAAATTCAAAGGTTGTGGTGAGTTATATAGAAAAATATCGGAGAATCAAATATTCACTGTCTTTAAAAAGATCGAGACTATTAGAGCAATTTATCCTTTCAACCCTCGAAAATTATTGTAAAGAATTTTCAAGAATTACATTAAAGTAAGTATGCTGAAAAGTCCGTTCCTCTTTTAAAAAACAGATACAATCTTCACTTTCTATCAATTCTCAGAAAGTAAAAACAACATAAAATTAATTTTTTAGCAAGAAAAATAAAATTAATTTAACCTTGTAAAAAAACTAAAATCAGCAGCAGTAGGTGGACCTACAAGATAGGGGCTGATAGTGGCTGAAGTGGTGAAGGCATGGCAGAGCAATGGTGGCTGGAGGTAATGGAGTCTGTGTAAGAGTGAGGATAGATATGAGAGACTCTATTGGTGGTGAATGCGTGACAATAGGTGGCGGAAGGGCGATGATAGGTGAAGTTCAAAAGCGAAGTCCTGGCAGCAAAGAGAGGCTTTTTTATGAAAGAGAGAGGCTGTTTGTATAGAAAGGCAAAGAAGAGAGAGAGAGAGAGAGAGGGATTTTAGTTTTAGCGCACTTTTAATAAGATAATGTGCAAAGTTTTGTCTCTTTTTTTTCCTTTTTATAGATAGGCAATAAAACCGTACAAAGTCGTTGTTAAAATTCTATAAACAACAATGAACTTCTAAAAAGAGACTACAAAAATAATAAAATTTAAAGGAGTTCACTCCCCCACATCTTAGTTCATGTTTGTGTAACATCGGTTTTTTAAAGAACCTATGTTAAAAATGACCACGTCCTACCTTTCAAAATTAATTTTTTGTTATAATGAAAAAAAATTATAATAAGTAGAAAAATGCTCACGAACAATTTAGAAAATAAAAAATGGCGTAATGACTTTGATGTTCAAGGGGCATAGAATCCATCATACGGCTGCTAAATAGCCCCCTTTTCATAAGGGAGGTCCGTTTAGTAAATGGATTCGAATTAGTAATTTGATTTAAGTTATATGATTTGAATTGTTATCCGAATTGTCGTTTGTATGTGCATTTAAGTTCTAATCTGAATATGGAATAAAATTGGAATTTGTGCTTAGAGAGTTTGTGAAAATAGTTTTTGATTTATTAATAAATCTAATAAAATCTTAACGTTAATGGTCCTAAAAAAATATGCAATATTGATCTTAATTTATTCTTCTCTTCACTAAGAATACAATGAAAAAAGAATAATCTCAATTGGATATAAAATGAAGAAGTTATGGTTTTTTACTTTAAATATAGGAGAGAGAATTTCAGCTTTTACTGTAGCAAAGATATCAGAGTATTAAGAGTTTAGGAGGGTTAAGAACTCTGAAAACTTGAATTCAAGAGACTCAAAAGGATTCGGATTATAAGGGAAATAAACACGTATCCAAGGAATTCTAAAGACTTGAATTCAAATTTGAATCTATTAAGTCCAAAGAATCCTTAAAACAAACAAGATTGTTTCTGGATTTCTCAATTTGACTAGGATTCTATCCTTAATTTTTTTTTAATAAACTCTCTTTATTTAAAATAGTGTCAATTTTTTAGTAGAATTTATATCTACCAAATCAAGATACTAAGGTTTTCAATTGGATTTCCCTCTCAATTTCCATAATAGAAGATCTAGTGGAATATTCTAGGAAAATTTTAGGGGGCAATAGAATTGCCTCCTTTGTTGTGCAGTCATCATCGACTTCTAAATGCAGTCGTTGTAGGTTTTTAGAAAACATTTTTCACAAAATAACTAAAATGCAGTTATGGTGCAGAATGTATATAACAAAAATTTTCTAAAAATTTTGTAAAATACGCCATAAATTATATTAATATAATGCTTAAATAAATATATAAAACTTTGAAGAGAGATAAATGATAAACTCGTGAATCAAAAACGTTCTCTAATAATGTAACCACTATCTTCCTTGCCTAATCCTCAAGTCTAAAATGGACGAAGTTGTAGGTGTTGGAAGAATATGGTTTCTGAAGATCACTCGACTCGCTCTAGTCATAGGCATGAATGAAGAAATTTAAGTCTTCTTTATATAAATATTTATAGTCATGCTTGTTATTGGGCCCCCTATCGTGATTTTAACGTGTTTGTGCTCATGCTCGAGCCCGTGCCGGGTCCTTACCATGCCATGTCCTCAACGTACTTCATGCTTAAAAGTTACACCAAGCCTAGCCCAACCTATTTAATAAACGGGATGTGTTAAGCCTATTTAGTAATCGTGTAGTGCTCGTGTCGGTCCGCTAGGCTCAACCCGTTTTGACATCTCTAGTTGGGCCAATAAATATCTACGAAAAAATTTTAATTCAAACCAAGATTAAATATACTACAATTGTTCAAGACAAGTTTTCATGGTTTGAAAATGTTGAATAATAACTTTATTAAAAATGTTTTTCTTGACCTACACGGATAAATTAGTAACGTTCATGAATTGATCTCTGATATAATTGCGTATGTTAGGGTGCAATTCTTAAATATATCATGAAAAGCATTAGAAAGATAAACATACACTAAATGGTAAAATTTTTGTTATACAACTATCCAATATAACTTTACCCTTGGCGTTGTAGTGCACAGTGCCAAGCCCTCACCTTCTTAATGTAATTGGCACGTCAGAACTAACATTTATCTTATCAATTGCTATAGATCAACTTTGACATTCTTATATTCAAGGAAAATATGGCTAATAAAATAAATACATCAAATTACCAAATAATAATCTTGCTTATCAGAACAAACTTTTTCCAAACAAAACAAAACCATTTTTCCTCTTTTACGCTTTGTTCCACATAGCATGCTTTATCTTTTTCAAATTTATGTAAGTTACAAGGTCATCAACTCTGGAGAAAACAAATAAGGGTATTAAATTCCTCAAGCAAAAAATAATAACAATCATTTTATTTCGGATCGGATGACCTTATTCCATGGCGCTTGAAAAACTCTCTAAATCCATAGGCACTGAGGTCATAGTTGAACTGTCACATGAAATGTCATGTAAGATTTTATCTTTAAAAGAGGTAAGAAGATGTTTTCAAGGCACCAAATTGCTTTTTTCTTTTTAAGAAACGGTAAAGAAAGTACTTCGTAAAGCTTTAAAACTTACAGGAATAACATTCGCCGAGTACTTTGTAATATTGGGATCAAGAACCCTTCCTTGGTTAGATGCCTGCATTACAAAGATAACACAAATCAACAAATTTCAAACAGCTGCACATTTTCTACAAAGCATCATGCCATCTAAAGACTCGACTGATTTTAGCATTCCTTCGGTTAGGCACAAAAGCATCGTCGGAGTCGTATAATGTATTAGTCACTAGAGAAGCATCATGCATTTTGGACTTGTTAAAAATGCTGAATGCAGAACTTTACAGAATATTTGTCCCTCGCTTTCTAATCCTTATCTTTCTTCAGCAATGGATATCTTACCTCATCGTTTCTTAAAACCACTACACAACAAGAACCAGAGAATCAGAACTGATGGAATCCATACAGTTTGGCACTTGGATCGTACCAACCTTCCCCTTTCAATATAAAGGCCAGAACTTGAATTAAATTAATCTATGGGGTTATGGGAGGGCGATAAGCGAAGGGAGAGAGAAAAAATGGATAACTTGGAGAAAGAAACACTCGCCTTATATTTTTGGTTTGATAGAATCATGTGCGCTCTCGTTCTTATTATAAAGTGGTTGTAATAAACAATGATGACAGAAAATAAAGGCAGAATGCTGAAATTTCACTACCAATATCGACGGACAAAAGATTGAGGAAATACTTGTTCCACCAGAACCACAAAAAGGGCAAATTGTATATCAGGTATTTATGGGTTTTTTTTTTTTTTTAGTGCAAAAAGGTCGCATCATGGACAAACATGCCCATCTTTTCAATTAGTAAAACAACTTTTCATCCAACTCCAAGCGGTCAATAGTACAAAAAAAGTACAATGTTAAGGAAA
The DNA here is from genome assembly GCA_946598075.1 of Artocarpus hirsutus. Lineage (NCBI taxonomy): Eukaryota > Viridiplantae > Streptophyta > Magnoliopsida > Rosales > Moraceae > Artocarpus > Artocarpus hirsutus. Next base: position 6,020 of record CAMOHE010043128.1, read on the forward strand.
TATAGCCAAAGTTCATTCTTACTTGCCGCGGACTATGGAATATTTCAATGAATGGATACTCTGTTTTCTGCCGAGAAATACAGAACCCGGGATATTTGGGACATTCAACCTGAAAATGCCATGAAAGAACCTTAAATATGAAAAAGGAGGCTCCAAAAAAAACTAAATCTCCTCACAAAACACATTCATGCATGCACTTAACATAAATATTTTATTATAAACTAGAAGTTTCCAGGATCCAATAGCGTGCATACCATGACATTGTTGATAAAATTAAAAGCAGTGAAATAATAAAAATGTGCATGGGCTTCGCAAGAGTAATGATGAAGACATCATTCACAAAGAAACTTACACGTATGAATTTTACATGCGGATAGAACTCGGCTGCAGCTTCCTCTAATACTTTGTCCAGATGTTTGGTGAGATTACACCTGCACTATATAAAGCTTAGCAGTCCTACCTAGCAAGGCATTTTAAGTCATAAGAAGGGAGAAAGGATGAAGACCAACTTCCATTCACCTTATGGTAAAAGCAACAACCACTGGACAGCCTTCATGAAGAAGATGGACAAAGTCACGTTCTGATGTGAAATCAATAACCCGGGATGGCCCAAGATCCTTTGGATAACCAGTATAATACCTTAAATCATTGAGGATTTCATTCAAGTGCAAAGAGGTACTTAAGTCAACATCCCAAAATTAATATTTAACTTGATTTAAATAAGATTGTAGTAGAAGAATATGTAAGGTCTACAACTTAGAACCATATTCATGTCATCACATCAAACCAACTATCAACTACGCTTCGCCATAGAAATGCTGCAAATGAGTATATATTTTTCTTTCTTTGTTTATATAATAAGATCTCAAACCATTCTACATATCCAAACTCAACCTAAGATGCATTGAAAGAGGAACAGGCATCAAATTTTTAAATTTAAATTGTAAAAGGCCAATTAAGCGATTTGAGATAGAACAAATAGTCTAAGTAATGCTGACCCTTGTGGATGGGAAATAGTTGGGACCATAAGTAAAAAACAAATAAAATTATTAAACAACAACAAGGGTTTCTAGCACAAAATCCCCTTAAACTTTTTACACATTGGAAAAATGTCCCTGAAATTTTAATTTCCGTAATTAGACCCTAAACCTGTCAAACTATTGCAACGTGACCCAAATACATAAAGGAGTTCAAATTGATCGCGTAAATACTTTCTGTACATCAAATTTTTTGGCACTTTAGTACTTTACCCCCCGAACTTCTCATACTTTGACAACTCGGCCACCTGAACTTTTAATTTTAGTAATCAACTCCCTTCTTTCCATTTTCAATTTAAAGGGCGTATTTGGGCCATTCTACAACAATATAACAAGTTTAGAGGGGTTAATTGACAAACATAAAATTTCAAGGATAAACTCAAAGCACGAAAATTTTAGAGGATGAAGTGCCAATAGTCCTAGCAATGATATAGTCCAAAGACTTTATTTCCTACTCTATAGATTGGGAACGTGGTGGAACCACATTTTGTAGTTCTAACCAAAATTGCTAAAATGTTTTCCCTCAGAAAAATTGAATCAAAAGTCGCTTAGAACAAAAATGTGTGTATATATAAGAGTGTGTGTGTGTGTGTGTGTGGGTCTAATAGCGTTCCCAAACAATCTATTAATACAAATGGTTTTCCTTGTAAACTAACCAAGGCTATACTCTTAGGTTATAAGTAGAAATAGGGTTTCTTTATATTAAAGGAAGATACACATACTTGCAAGTTCCACGGAGATGACTGATCATTCTCTCATAAAATGCTTGCTCCCCCATCTTCTTTTATAGTTATATGCAAGCCTGCATCATAAACGCATATGTTGTAAAACCATTAAAGCTGATAATCGTACCTAAAGAAATTTCTAATCCTGACAGAAACAAAGCAACATTTTTTTCTCTGGGACATTTTGTCGATCAGGTTCAATGCTCTAGGTGTTTTCCAGTATGACATGAGACGGCAATGACAATAGTCATTCCTTCAAGCTCAGAAAAGTGTGTGTGTGTGTATGTGTGTGCGTGTGTAGAGAGAGAGAGAGAGAGAGAGAGAGAGAGAAACAGGAACAAATAAACAAACAAACTGAAAGTATGTTTTCATTATTTTTTGATTGCAGAAACAAGAAAACTAACCAAGTTGGCTCAAATAAACTTGGATGGAATCCCGAAATATTCGGCGGCGGTGACGGCTGCGGGAGGGAAGAAGGAAGTATTGCGCGAGGGTGGCCCGTCCTGGTTGCGGGGGCGGAGGCGAGGGTGGTGACGAATGACGACTTGACTTTGGACAATGGAAGTCTCGCGTAATTTGAGGTTCTTATTTAATTATATCCTTGGCACGGTGGTTGGTTAGAACCCTAAACACGACCGTAGCAGATGAGAACTTTACGTTGTATTATATAAAAGTTTTATATTATTCTTAAATAAAAAATTTGTTAGAACTAATTTTGTTAAATAAATTATTAGATTTTTTTTATTTAAAAAAATGATTGTTTTCATGGACAACCCAAGCTACGTACTGTAAAATTGGTCAAAATATTTCATGACATATAAAAAAAGGTCAAAAAAGTACTCTATTTAATTTTATCTATAAAGTTAATGAAATTGCTGAGGTAGCACGTCATCAACAATTAATTAAATATATTCGATGCTAATTAACCTACAATAAAGTAGAAGTAAAACATTAAAAAAAAACAAATTTGTTCCCAAAAAAAAAAAAAAACAACCACCACCACCAAAAATTTGACTAAACCTAAAAGTATCAACCAATGTTAGCCGCCTCCCCCACCTCTACACTTTGGATTTAGCTAGACATTGTCACACTGAAGGTGAGGGTCCGAAGTGGGTCGTCGTCGGCTTAAGGGAGGGGAAGGCAGGGGATGAGGTGGTCGTTGGGCTTGTGGAGGGCGACTTTCGTTGGGGTGGATGGTCTTGTGGTGGTGGTGGCGCAACTGGGGATAGAAGCGGGTGGGGTGGGGACGATGGTGGGCAATGGGTTTGGCTTGTTTTCGGGGGCCGACGGAGTGGCCTTGATTTTGTGTTGGGTTGGCCCGGCTTGGGTGGGAGCGCGACAGGGAAGGGTGGAGCTAGGGGATGGTGATCCCGTCAAGGATAGGGTTGGTGGGTGGGGATCTAATTTGATTAGTTTTCTTTTTTTCTTTTTTTGTTTAAATTTTATTTTCTATTGTAATTTTTTTTTTCAAATTCAATGTAATTTTGTGTGAAAGATATTTTATTTTACTTAGCACGTTATACTTGACCGACGTCCGCTCCATACGATAAGATTAAGGTTTGGTTGGACAAATAAATCAAAATTTCTCAACTTTTTTAGTTTTTTAATATTTAATTAGTTCTATAAATTTAATTACAACTTAATATCTTTGATTAATTGTTAATGACTTGCTATGCCAGCAATTCCGTTAAGTTTATAGACTGAATTAGATGGAGGGGTTTTTTTGACCTGTTTTCTATACATCAATCTTGAGCGGTTTTGCAAAATCATAAGGCAAAGTAAATTAGAGTACATAGCTCGGGGATATATATGAAAATAATCTTTAAAAAATTACAATACATGACCAAATTATTGTTATAAAATTAAAATTTAACACAACGTAAAAAATCTTAAGCTTGTTTATAATGGCATATAATTATTTTAATGATATCACATATTGTACTATATAATTACATAGTAATTATTTTAATGATATTATTTTGAGACATTTATAGAATATTTACAAATTAGTCATACTTCAATTCAATAAACAAAAAAGGGACCATTTGTCTCCTTAATCCTTTTTATTTTTACTTAAAAAGAATAAAGATTTTGGATAGTCAAAGAGTTCAAATCACCCACTCTTAATTAAGAAAAAATATAGATTATTCTATAAAAAAAAAGTAGAGATTTTTATTATGCATGTGGCATAATAGTCGTCAGTATTTTCCTACTAATCAATAGTTCAGATTATTTTTGTGTTTTTTTTTTTAAATTTAGGATGGAGGAATTGTTATACAGGTGCCCTAAGGAGTAAATGTTATAATAAGTTTTTAGAGATATTTTATTAATGAAAAGTTTATTTATTATTCATACACCAAATGTTGTCCTCTTTATGTTCATTTCTGTTGAATGTATGATAAGCAAATAAAAGTCTAAAACTGTTAGTCTAAACCTTTAAGATCGTGCATATGGTGGATAGATTATGCGAAAGACATGAATCTTAAAGGTGATAGTCTAAATTATAAAATCTGCAATAGAGGGAATAAAGTTGGGCATTTTATTCATGCTAAAATTGTTATGTTGTCTACATCCTTAACGAGAGATAGCTTGTCTTAGTCATCAGAGTGGGACTCTACGAGTAGAAATATTGGTATATTGTCAATGGTGACGATATATTTGATCGGGAGAAAAAATTGAATTGATTTGGTTAATAATTCCATTTGTTTAAATCAATTCACTTTAGACAATTATGTGTGTTGTGTCTTAATCCTGAAATGACTAATGGGATCGTATTCTTGATTTATGTCTTTTGCTGTACCAAAGGGTGACATCTTAATTTAATAATGGTACGCATACTGGTACATTGCAGACATTATTCTTGATTGACGTAGACTCGTTATTCATAGATATGGAATCCATAGCTCTTTTTGTAGAGTTAATGATATTCTCTTATATGTATTATCCTATAATTAGAACACTAGAGTGCTCAACCATTTGGATACATAGGTGTAACTGAATAGTATATTATTTATGAATAGTAAGTATCTCAATGGTGAGATAATGAAACATAAGATAAAAATAATCAAGAAGGTAAAACAAAATTTATCCTAAAGTTGATTATAAATATCTTATGAGGATGTGACGCATTATGATATGTTATGGACGGTTAGCTTATTGGAGCTTTGTAATTTTATATAGTTCTAGAGTATAGCTCTAAGTTTTTAATGGAGTAGTGTTAGAGTTGATAACTATAAAATATGTATCTGGGATATTATATTTTATAATTATAAAAGCTTGATCTATATATATCCATCGGGTCCCCTTTGCTAGCTCATACTAATCTTGTAACGATACGACATGTTTGTCCTACATATCAGTGACTTGTGTTAATTATTATTAGATTGGCTAAACTTCGATAAAAGTCGATTTGATAATTCATGTCAATTTATCGATTGAACTAATTTTGTGAATTAATTCAAGGTAAACATGTTGATTGTTTGGATAGTATTTTATTTTCTCTAAGATTATCTGTACATGACTGTTTTAATCAGATAACTTTTCTATTTTTATTTGAATTAAAACTGAGGCTCTATGCAAGATTCCCATGTGAAAATAAGATATTCTAAGGATCCCAGATCATCGTAAGTTTGGCAAGCCGATGAAGTAAGTTTAGTAGGTTGATCGATAATCAGCTTACACATTTTTTATGCATGTTTCATCAGAAGTTAAACCAGACTCAAATTTTGAAGCCTAATCTGAAAAGGTTTAACCCTTGATCCAACCACTATAAATAGGAGTAAGTTTTCTTTGTTATTTAGATCACTTGAGAAGCAAAGAATGAGTACTCTAGTGAGAGAAACTCTAAAACTCCCAAAGGGCTATTGTTCAATATTAAGAACTTTAGCTTTTGGTTTTCTCAAGTGGTTAGAATGAGAGTCACAGAAGGAAAAGCTGTATGATGTGCAACCACTTGCATTCCAATCTTTGATAAAGAATAGCAAAGAAAACTAATTGGTTGAGGCTCTTTTGAACGTTTTTCTCTTCACGGATTCTTGCTGCTTTCGGTTTACAAAAGAGGCTTATCAGATCTATCATTAATTTATATATTTAGCATATTAAACTTGTTATTTAGAAAATACTCTGATTTAATTTTTTTTTTAAATTTTGTTGCTTATTGTTTTCTAACAATTAGCATCAAAGATAGGTTTTTACATTGATTTTACAAGTTTGCTATCATTTTGTATGCATAAATTATATGATCTTATTCTTTCCTATGCTTGAATTTAATGTTTTAGAGTGTTGACACTTTAGGTTTCTATATAATTAAATGTTTCTATGAGATTATGTGATGAATGTTTATTAATTAATTATGGTTAATTAAATTTCTATTTTAATTATTTTAATAATTAATTAATTTTTGCCAACCATGGTTCCTTAGAGGTTAAAATGTGGATATAAGTTTTTTATGTAATTAAATGGTGGTCTATTATCACCGTCTAGGATTTATTATTTTAATTGTAATTTATAAATTTGTATTAAAATAATTATTCGAAGTGAAGACGAATCTAGAAGATGAAGATGATTGGAGTTCTATTTTTTTTTTTTGTGTGTTTATAAGTTTTTATGTTTTTGAATTATTTACTTAAAAATAATTTTTCAAAACTTCTTGAAAAATGCTGGTTTAGCATCGGTGGACAGGCCAAACCTTCTAGGTCGTCAGGCCAAACTTCTAGGTTGGCAAGCCGATGGTTGCAAACTAACAGGACAATCTTAAAGATTGGCAAGTCGGTAGTAGGACTGAACAGTTTTCAAAAAAGGTGCATTTTTTGTGTAGTTTTTTATTTTGTTTTTGAGACAATTTTGATGAACATGAAATTTTATGATGACCAAAAAAATAAACTTTTTGATCTATGTGAGATTGAAAAATAGAAGACGGATGACACATGAGAAGGATACAATGTAAAGATACAAGTTGAAGAATCAATAATAGGTTTCGATTAATCTTTTGTAATCTTTATTTTCTTTTCTCTAGAATGAAACCATGATTTTACGGCTATTTATTATTTTGTTTATAGCTTTGCATGTTGCTTTGCTTGCCTACATTATAATATGATTTACTATGTATGTTGATAACATGCCATGTAGAATAGGGAGTACAACTCATTATAAATTGTTCATGCATGTTAACATAGAACCATGACTTTCAAAATATTAAGTGGGAGAAGGTTTTTGAAAAGATGACCTAAAGCCTCCATTGTTGGTCTATAGGTAGCACATGGCGGTTTTGACCCTAGGAAAAGATTTCATCATATACCGGGTTGGATTTCCAAAAGAATAATTTATTTGAGCATGATTTATCGTTGTAGACCCTTAGATGATGATTATAAATCACGAATAAAATCGTTGAAACAATGGTTATACACTCAAGATTAATGTTATTATTAACCTCCCCTTGGAGGTCTATTAATGAAATTAATCGCCAAAGAAAACGAATATTAATATATGCTAGATAAGACGAGTCTTGGATGGCATATATTAATAGGAGCGGATCCGTGTTCCTAATTGAATTTGGATAGTCTCCCCTAGGTGGCTTGTTGGATTTTGAGTTAGGAATTATCATTGTAAGGTTGTGATTTTTTAAAGTTTTGACACATAAACACAATTACATGTTTACTTGTTTGTGTTATCTTACCAAATTGTTGAATGTTTACTTATATTTGGTATATGAACCTTTATTGTAGATTAAAATATTTAAAAACACTTTATCATCAATACTCGATAAGAACATGTTAACTGACGAGAATTATAATGATTAGAAAAAGAACTTGAACGTCGTCCTTTCTTTTGAGAAACTAAAATTTATGTTGACAACATCGTGTCCCACTAAGCCTATCAGTGAATCCACGAATAAGCAAATCTAAGCGTATGTTTGCTGGAAGAATGCTAACAATCAGGCCTGCTGTTACATTATGGCTAGCATGAATAACGTGTTGTAGGCTCAACATGAAGATTATAATACTGCTAGGCATATCTTAGATAATCTTGAAGACATATTTGCAGGCTAAGTCTTAACAAAACAGTAAGGGGCTCTTCAAAAGCTCCTAAGTTGCAAACAAAGATCAGGACTCCTATTAAGAAGCATATGATGTTGGTCATAGTTTACCTAGCCCAGGCTCAAACCCATGGAATTGATATTGATGTTGAGTCACAAATGACTATGGTCTTTGAGACTCTATCTAACGAATTCATCCCGTTTAGAGCATCATATAACTTGAGCAATAGACAAGATGTGACCTTGACTGAGTTGATGAAGCAATTACAAGAGTTTGAAAATCTGATCAAAGAAACTTCGGCTAGTGGTGGGGCAAACTTGACGGCTGCATTTGGTTCCAAACCTAACCTTAGGAATGGAAAGAAGCAGAGGGCTAAGAAAGGAAAGTCTTCTGTCCCAGCAAAAGGCAAGGACAAGAAGGAGAAAAAGAAGAACCCAAAGAAGTTGGTGTGCTTTTTCTGTGGGAAGGTTTGGCACATTAAGAAGAATTACAAAGACTTCCTTTCTCGAGGAGGTAAGTCTGAACTTCCAGTCATGGAAACTTGTTTAGTTAAAGAATTAAGAGACACTTGGGTCATAGATTCTGGAGCGACTAATCATGTTTGGGTTTCTCTCTATGGGTTCAAGGAAACAAGAATTCTATTATATGAGCACTTCACGTTGCAAATGGGCGATGGATCATTGGTGTTCGCTAAAGTAGTGAGAGAAGTCCATCTTTATTTTAATAGTTATAGGATTTTAGTTTTGAAAGATTGTTTTTATGTTCCTAAACACAAAAAGAATTTAATTTCTATCGCTTGTTTATTTAAAGACTTTTATCTAGTTTCTTTCAATAATAAAGTTGTGATTCGTAAGAACAAATCTTTTATCTATGATGAATCGATGTAAAACAATCTATATTTTATCAAACCTAAGATAGACTCACTGCTAAACACTGAGATTAATGATAACTCTAAAAGATTTAAAACTTCTCACTCTAATAAGACTTATCTTTGGCATTTGTGATTAGGTCATATTAGCCTAGATAGGATTCAAAGGTTAGTAAGGGATAGACCTTTAACTCACTCAGAGGTGGAGTCTATACCACAATATGAATCTTGTTTGGAGGGCAAAATAACTAAGAGACCATTCGGTTCTCAGGGCAATAGAGTCGAAGAGGTTTTAGAACTTATGCATAGCGATGTTTGTGGTCCCATAAACATCAAGGCAAGTAGAGGGCATGAGTACTTCGTTACTTTTATTGACGATTACTCAAGATATAGATATATCTCCTTAATGCATCATAAAAGCGAAACTTTTGACAAGTTCAGCGTGTTTTGGTTTAAAGTGAAGAAGCAATTATGTAAACTCATAAAGGCACTTCAATCCAATCGAGGTGGAGAATACCTCTCTGATGAGTTCATAAGACACTTATTAGAGAATGGGATCTTATCCCATTTGACTGCACCGGCACCCCGTAGCAAAATGGCATAACTTTATCCTTTGTCCTTTATCCATTTGACTATGAAGGAATAGGACTTTGTTAGACATGGTTGGTCCATGATGAGTTATTTGACATTACCTTTATCTTTTTGGGGATATGCACTACAAACTACATGTTATCTTTTGAATAACGTGCCTTCAAAATTGGTTCCTAAAACTCCTCATGAGTTGTGGACAGGTAGAAAGACACCATAAGCCACATTTGTATTTGGGGATGTCTGTGTCATGTCCTATACAAGGAAGCAAACAAGTTGGAAGCACATTTGGAAGTTTGCATATTTGTAGAATATCCAAAAAAGACTAAAAGGCGTTATTTCTCTAATCCAAAAGAAATAAAATTGTGGTTTCAATGAATGCAACATTCCTTGAGGAAAGTTACATAAACAACTTTAAGCGTTATAGTAAAGTGGTACTTGAGAAGTTGGGGAGTGATTCAATAACTCTAGTTCCAGTTGAAACCAATCCAATCAATGTGGAAAATTTGACTGAACAATAACATAGGGAGCTTTGGCGTAGTAGGAGGATCGAACGTCAAGCCGAAAGGAATTCAATGGTAAAGCCTACTTGGCTGAACTAGTTAAACATGGTAGGGATCCTTATACTTACATAAAGGCTATGGAGGATGCTGATTCAAAACTTTAGACATAAGCTATGAACACTAATATGAAGTCTATGGAGACTAATCAAGTCTGGCAACTTATGGATCTTCTCGAAGGGGTAAACCCATATGGTGTAAGTGGATCTACAAAAGAAAGAGATGAGTAGATGAGAAAGTTGAAACCTATAAGGTTAGACTAGTAGTAAAAGGATACACGCAAAATGAAGGAATTGATTACGAAGAAACCTTTTAATTTGTAGCCATGCTTAAATCCATTTGCATTCTCTTGCCCATAGCTGCCATTCTCGACTACAAGATTTGACAAATGGATGTCAAAACGGTATTTCTAAATGGTTATCTTGATGAGTCGATATATATGGTGCAATCAGATGGGTTCAAGGCTAAGGGTCAAGAGAGCAAGGTCTGCAAGCTGCTAAACTCAATTTATGGACTTAAGTAGGCTACCCATTCTTGGAACATAAAATTTAATCAAGTGATCAAGATTTATGAGTTTCAACAAAATGTGGACGAACCCTATATTTACAAACACGTTAAGGACAAAAAGGTGGTTTTGCTATTGCTCTATGTGAATGACTTTCTGCTAATTGGCAATGACGTTGGGGCATTGTCATTGATCAAATTATGGTTAAACAAGTAGTTTGACCTGAAGGACTTAGGTAAAGATAATTATGTTCCAGACATCAAGACTTTGTAGGATAGGAAGAACAAAATGATAGCTTTATCCCAAGTGACATACATAGATAAAATTCTTGAAAAGTATGCAATGCAGAATTTCAAGAAAAGTGGGCAATCATCTAGGTTTGGAATTACTCTTTTTAAGAAAGACTCTCCAACGTCTAATGAAGAAAAAGAATACATGAACAATGTACCTTATGCTTTGGCAGTAGGTAGTCTCATGTATGCTATGCTTTGCACACGACCGGACATTTTTTACGTTGTCAGGATAGTAAATCAATTTCAATCAGATCCAGGACTGAACCACTGAGTTGCAGTCAAGCATATTTTCAAGTACTTGAGAAGGATTAGAGCCTATATACTAGTGTATTCGAGAAGATCGACCTCTAGTTTAGTGTTTACTCTAGGTAGAGGTGCCCTTATTTGGAGAAGTTTAAAGCAAGATTGCACTTCAGATTCAACGATGGAGGCCGAGTATGTGGCAGCTAGTGATGCTTCAAAAGAAGCAATGTGGCTCTACAGATTCCTTAGGGATCTTAAGGTAGTTCTTAGTATGGATAAGACAGCAACGCTGTATTGTGACAATACTGCAGCAATAGCTGATGCTAAGAAAACAAGATTTCACAAGAAGAGTAAGCATATTCATTATAAGTATCATGTGATAAAGGACTTCGTTAAGGGTGGACATGTTACAGTATGAAAGATTGCGCCTAATGACAATATAGCTGATCCTTTCATGAAGACACTAACTAAGAGAGTTTTCCAGAAGCATGTAGAGACTATAGGGATACGAGACATATCGTATTTACTCACTTAGGGCAAGTGGGCGATTGTTGACATGGTGCCCTAAGGAGTAAATGTTGTAATAAGTTTTTAAAGACATTTTATTAATAAAGTGTTTATTTATTATTCATATACCAAATGTTGTCCTCTTTATGTTCATTTCTATTGAATGTATAAAAGCAAACAAAAGTATGAGACTGTTAGTCTAAACCTTTAAAATCATGCATATGATAGACAGATTATGCGGAAAACATGAATCTTAAAGGCGATAGTTTAAATCATAAGATCTGTAATCAATGGAATAAAGTTGGGCGCTTTATTCATGCTAAGATTATTATGTTGTCTACATTCGTAATAGGAGATGGGTTGTCTCTGTCATTACAGTGGGATTCCACAAGTAGAAATATTGGTATGTTATTATAGGTGACAATATATTAGATCAGGACAAAAAGTTGAATTGATTTGGTTAATAATTTCATTTATTTAAATCAATTCACTTCAGACAATCATGTATGTTATGTCTTAATCCTAAAATGACTAATGGGCTTGTATTCTTGACTTATGTCTTTTTACCAAAAGGTGGTATCCTAATTTGATGATGGTACACACACTAATACGTTGAAAACATGACTCATGATTGACGTAGACTTGTTATTCATAGATATGGAATCTATAGCTCTTTTTTTAGAGTTAATGATATTCTCTTATATTCATTATTCTGTAATTGAAACACTAAAGCGCTCAACTATTTAGATACATAGGTTTAATCGAATAGTACACTATTATAAATAGTAAGTATTCTAATAGTGAGATAATAAAACGTAAGATAAAAATAATCGGGAAGGTAAAACAAATTTTATCCTTAAGTCGATTATAAATATCTAATAGAAATGTGACACATTATGATATGTTATGGACGGTTAACTTTTTGAAGCTATATTATTTTATATAGTTCAAGAGCGTAACTCTAAGCTTTTAGTGGAGTAGCGTTAGAGTTGATAATTATAAAATATGTATCTGGGGTATTATATTTTATAATTATAGGAGCTTGATCTATATATGTCCATTGGGTCCCCTTTGTTAACTCATAATAATCCTATAATGATACAGTGTGTTTTTTCACATATTGGTGACTTGTATTAATTATTAGATTGGCTGAAATACAATATAAGTGGATTTAATAATTTTTGTTAGTTAATTTTATGAATTAATTCAAGATAAACATGTTGAATTATTTGGATAATATTTTATTTTCTCTGGGATTAACTATATATGACTATTTTAATTAGATAACTTTTATATTGAGTTATTTAAATTAAACCGAGGCTCTATCTAATATTCCCGTGTGAAAATAAGGTATGCCGAGGATTTTAGATTATCCTAAGTTCAACAAGCCATTGATTAGGTTTGGTAAGCTGACGGTGTAAGCTCAATAGGCTGATCTCCCTACGCGTTTTTGACACATTTTTTATCAGAAGTTGAACTAAACTCGAATTGTGAAGCCTAATCTGATACGGTTTAACCCTAGATTTGACCACTATAAAAAGGGCTGAGTTTTATTTGTTATTTAGACACTTGAGAAGCAAATAGTGAGTACTTTAGTGAGAGAAACTTTGAAACTCCTAAAGGGCTATTGTTCAACATTAAGAATCTTAGCTCTTGGTTTTTTCAAGTGATTGGAAAGAACGTCATCAGAGAAAAAGTTGTACGACATGCGACCATCAGCAGTCCGATCGTGGATAAAGAATAACAAAGAAGACCACTTGGTTAAGGCTCTTCTAGAATGTTCTTCTCTTCATGGATTCTTGTTACTTTCGGTATACAAAAGGAGTATGTAAGATCTATTATTAATTTATGTATTTAACATATCAAACTTGTTATTTGCAAAATACTCTGATTTTAAATTTTTTAAAATTTCACTGTGTACTATTTTTCAATAGGAATTCGAACTCTTATTTGACGCGAAATTATTGAGCTCTTTGCACATACACCACAAAAATAAAGTTTTGATGATTTATGTCACATACAAAATAATTACAAAGAATATCATGCCACATCATCACACTATATTTAAAAATATCAAATATACTCTTAACGCTATATTCACATTCATATGGTAAATATTTTATTTACCCATATAACAGGTTCTTTTTTCAATCGTAAATGAAATCATTACCATGTAAACGTAACATTTACTAACAATATTCAATTTTTGACTTATATATAAGAACAGATAAATACTTTGTGTAAGTTGTGAATAAGTCATTTACTATGGAAATGTAATAATTTCCAATATTATTCAATATGTTTGACTTATATATAAAAATAGGTAAATATAATATGTAAGTTGTAAATGAGTCATTTACTATGCAAATGAGTCATTTATCAATAAATATTCAATCTTAAGAGCAGGTAAATATCATATTTACATAGTAAATGTTCTATTTACTAATATAACATATCTATTTTTCTAGTTATAAATGAGTCATTTACCATGTAAATAAAACATTTAACAAGATCTAATTTGAGGGTATTTTGGCCAGAAAATTAAATTTTAGTCATACTACTATGGCATATTTTAAATAGCTTTTGAGTCAATGGCATAAATCAATCCAATGGGAAATTATGTGGCATGCAACATAAATATCTCTATTAAACATGATATTTTCCTTATGTCGGAATGTCATTTGTAAATAAGTTGGGTTAAATTCCATAATATTTTATCATGAAATTTAAAAAAAGGTTGTAAACTTCTTTGTAATCAATAAAGGCCAATATAATTTAGACTAAAATGATTTTGTATATGTCAAGTGAGCTTATTTGAAACTTAAATAAACTTTTGAATAACGATAGAATAAGCTGTGTCATGCAATTTTTTCCTCAATTTTTTTACATTGTTAATTAATTTGAAAACATTTATATTTGACAAAATAAAAAATAAATAATTAGAGTTAAAAGTTTATTTTAGCCCTTTGTTTTATAAATATTTGTTAGGACTATTAATGAAAAGGGATAGTTGGTTCTATAATAGTTGATTAGTTAAAATTTTGTTGCCATGTGTACAGCTCTTATGGGAGAGGTGGTTATATGTATTAACAGGGCCAAAGCTTGCATGTAAACAGATGTAGTACTTGGCAAGCATGGTTAGAACAACTTTTTAGTTTATATCACTGTAGCATGTGAAGCTTTACATTATAGTTATTTTTTGTCTTTTATTATAACATATGAAACTTTACACTATTTTTTAACTAAAAAATTTGTTCTAACCAATTTTACCAAACACGTTATTACTTTAAAAATTATTAAGAAATTACACATAAAGATAGAAATTCATTACTCATTCTCAAACATGGTATCAGAGCTACCTTGGTCATTAATAGCAAATCCTTCCACTAAACACTCTAATGGTGGTTTCTTATCTTCTTTGTCTTGATTCATTTCTATTTCTTTTTCTCACTCCTTGTCGGTAAAGCTAGATTACAATAACTTCTTGATTTGGCGACAACAAGTGCGTTCGGCGATTGGTGGGTATCGATTATAGAGTTTTATCTCTCGATCTGCTCTGATTCCTCTTCAATATCATTCTCGTGAGGATGCTCAAGCAGGTCGTCTTTTTTTTGACTTCTTGGATTGGGAGCAACAAGATTAGCTCCTTATGTCTTGGTTGTTATCTTCAATGTCTAAAGGAATTCTCACTTACA
The DNA here is from genome assembly GCA_946598075.1 of Artocarpus hirsutus. Lineage (NCBI taxonomy): Eukaryota > Viridiplantae > Streptophyta > Magnoliopsida > Rosales > Moraceae > Artocarpus > Artocarpus hirsutus. The sequence continues at coordinate 21,076 of CAMOHE010043128.1, forward strand.
TGGTTGGTTATGAAACTAAAGCACAAATCTAGGAGAGACTCCAACAATAATTCACTGTTCAGACCCATGCCAAGATTGGTCAGTTGAAGACTCAACTTCGGAGCACAAAGAAGGGCTTTCTTTTGGTAAATGATTATCTTTCCAAGATTAAGTTTAGTGTAGATGTTCTTGCCTCTATTGGTTACATTGTGTCCATTAAAGATCACGTTGAGGCAATATTAGAAGGTTTACCAATTCCTACATTTGATGCCCTTGTTATGATTACACGGTTGAAGAAATTGAATCTCTGTTAACGACTTAAGAGGTTCATCTTGACAAAAGTTCTAAAGAACTTGATTCAGCTTCTAATGAAGCTCGTGTTGCTATGGTTGGAAATCAATCACAACAATGGAACAATGGGAATTATAATCATAATGGTGGTTTTTGTGCATATCAGTCAAATTTTGGTATTAATCAATAGTTTGGCCCCACTGGATATGGTAATAGGGCTTATTCGAAGTTCTATTGGTGGCTGATGAGGTTTTTCTGGTCAGTTCTATGATGGAATAAACTCCAATAATTTTGTTGTTAATTCAAGTTGAGGGAGAGGTTTTGGCAGGACTAATTCTAACAGAAAGCCTTAGTGTCAACTTTGTGGAAAAGTTGGCCATGTGGTCATGCAATGCTATTATCGGTTTGACAAATCCTTTCAAGGCTTCTGCTTTTTAGAATTCTAGACAACATGCTCTCTTTACCATTATGACTCATTGCAAGTTATGTTGGCTTCTCCTAAAGTTCTTAATGATACCAGCTGGTGTCTTGACTCTGTTGCCTCATGTCATGTCGCCCAAATGCTACCAATCTTATGCAATTCACAGACTATTATGGTTTAGAACAAGAGCATATTGGTAATGGGACAGGTCTGTGTATAAAGCATGTTGGTTAATCTTCATTTTTGTCACCTTTGACTCATAAATGTCTTGCTTTAAAGAATCTACTTCATGTCCCTTCTATAACTAAAAATCTTTCATGTGTCTCTAGGTTTGGAAGGATAATAGTGTGTTCTTTCAATTTCACTCGAATTTCTATTGTGTCAAGGACAAAACTTCCAAGGCCACTCTACTGATTAGGAAGGTCAAGGATGGTCTATATAGTTTTCTATCTACTCACGTACTTTTTAGACATGCTTAGCTACTGTCTACTTGTTCCTATGCTTCCAGCTCTCATGGTTTGATGTCTTCTTTAGCTTTTTTTGCCTGTTATTCCTCTATGTTAGCTCTTATTTTAACTACTTTGTCTTCTATTTTAACTATTTTAACGTATTCCTCTTCAAAGACAAAGTCCACCATATCTCCCCCAGTCAACTTGACATTCTCAAAGAACCGAGTGTTTCTCGTCTCAAAAATCGACTTAGTCATGGGATCATAAAACTTGTAACCCCCGAGATCTTTCAGAGTATCCAATAAAATAACAGCTCACTGTCCTTGAGTCCAGTTTCTTTTCATTAGGCCTATAAAGCCTTGCCTCAACTGAACATCTCTATGTTGGAAAAATAATACGCAGCGAAATTTTAAAAATTTTAAATCAGAGTATTTTCCAAAACACAAGTTTGACATGCTATATGTATTAGTTAACCTGATCTGACTGACCTTGTATACGTCGAAAAGCTCCCGAAGTCTATGTAGAGAAGTAACATTCCAGAAGAGCCTCAACCAACTGGTCTTCTTTGCTATTCTCTATCCATGATTGAAGTGAGTGTGGGCTCACACATACAGCTCTTCCTCAAAGTGACTCTCCTTCCAACCAATTGAGAGAACCCAAAGCTAGTGTTCGTGATTTGTAAACAAGAGCTCTCAGGGAGTTTCAGATTCTCACCAGTAGAGTATCACTCTTAATCTCTCTATTGATCTTTGAATAACTCATTAGACTCACTCCCTATTTATAGAGGTTGGGTTTAGGGTCATTCCTTATCAGATAAGGTCTCAAAAATTCAAAACAGAACCAAATTCGGGTCTATATCAGATAAGATACGTGTAAAAACGCGCGATTTTTAATTCGCGCATAGGCAGGCCAAACTTGCCTGATCGACAAGCCGAACTTTAAGTTCGGCATACCGAACTGCCAAAATAAAAATCACTCGAATCTTTTATTTTCCACCCGAGATTCTATAGGATAAAACCTCAGTT
>CAMOHE010043129.1:1068-14957 GCA_946598075.1 Artocarpus hirsutus
TATTACGTTATTATCATGTTTAAGAAATTTATGTATTTTGTTAAGTTACGAAATTAAGTCTTCGAAAAATGATTATTACATCTTTTAAAGTTGCATGTTGAGAATTCATTCTCTTTAAGAAATAAGTATTCCCTCTAAGGTTTCATGTCAAGGATTCTACAACAAGAATCCATTTAAAAAAAAAAATTTATCCTGAAATTTTGTACTTTATTATTAAGTATGTTTAAGTTTAAGACCAAGTTAAGTTAAGTGACGGCCAGGTAAGTGAGGGTCGTCACATTTTTAATCGTCGTATAAACTTTTCACGACCTTTTTAAACCGTCATGAAAGAAACCTTTTCAATTAGTGTCATCTCACTAAAAGTGAGACTATCTTTTTTGCTTTGCTTCACCACTAAAGCAATAAAGACCAAATCTGTCAAAAATTGGAAAACTGATAACTTTTAATTACCTGGAAATTTCGTTTTGGTTTACCAGTTTGGAAGATTGGATTTTCTTTACTTCTTCCTTCTCTCTTCTCTTTGTTGTCCACGTGTATATGTTAAGCTTTAGCTCCGGAGCAACTAATTACGTATCGCATCGATCAAACTAATCAAATGTAACGATGTCTTATAAATTAGTACCGTTTTAACTAACATTTTATTTTAAATATTAAATTCACTTCTAAATGCAATCCATTCCTGTTATTCCACAAGTTCATATTAAAAAAAAAAAAAAATTAGACTTTTAGTTACAACATTTACTAGTAAAACTTTTAGTCACAACAAAACATTGTCACTAATATGCAATTAGTCACAAACTTTAGTTTAATTTTTTGTTGTGACAAACTTTTAGCTACGGGATTTTTAGTTATGAAATATTTTTGTAACTAAAAACCTCGTGACTAAAACTTTTAGTCATAATAAAAATTGAACTAAAATTTGTGACAAAATGCACATTGTCACAACAAATGTTGAAACTAAAAGTTTTGTTAAAAATTTTGCAACTAAAATTCCAGTATTTTCTAGTGCCAAACTGATTATTGATGATGACAACCATCAATAATGTACTACTTTTCAACTATACACTAGGACGAAATCAAGCAAAACAAGAACAAAGGGAAAAAAAAAAAATCAAACTAATATGCGTCTTTTTTGGTAACTAAGAGTAAAGTCTCAATTCCGTATTTCGCTTTTTTGTTGCCTGAGAATTCAAGAAACGGAAATAAATTGAAGAAGAAAGAAGCTTGGAATATCATAGAAACTAGTTGCTGTGGCGTTTGGTGCATCAATATTTTTCCCTATTAAGTTGATTTAGGAATCAATTTGAGGCCTATGTGAATGAACTCCAATCGATCAAGAAATGTTATAAAAGGAAGGATTTCGTGATCTTAAGAATTCAAAGTTAGGAACAGTGTAATCTGAATGGTTCAATTTTGTAATTAGGTGAAACCATTGTCACGTGATAAGGATGATCAGAAAATTAGACTAGACATTCACACACCAATTTCCATTTCCATCACAATACTTCCCAAGCAACATGCACGTCCCCAAAGTAACGTTACTTGCTTTTTCTTCCTTTCTTTCTTTTTGCCAAGGATTCTATGGTATGATATAAAAAATACATTGTATCATAGAGCACTGTTCTGAATTTCTGTATCTTTATCGAGTAGAGCTCTATGTTATACTATCCTGCCTTATTGCCTTTCTAGAGAGTTATGTCAGCTATATATATATATATATATATATTTATGTATATATGATTTTCAACCAAATGTAACATCCAAAAATACGCACTTGAATACCCTACTGTATAAGTTCCTTGTTTTGTATTGAAATGTTAGGCATCTTTGAATTGTTAGACCAATAATTCAAAGGCATCTTGGTTAGGGCATACCGAAAATTTATGATTTTTTTTCCTTTTTCTTTTTCAAAAAAATCGAATATAACCCACACTTCTACAAGTTTTGTTAATTTGACTCGACGTCAATACCAACGTTATTTTCTTCATTTATGATGATGTTAAATCCGTCAAAGATGATGAATTTTGAAATCAGTCATAACCAAATTGGAAAAATAACCACGCACTACTTCAATATTTCCTAGAAATTCTGCTCTCTTTAAACAATGGCAGTAGACTACTTAGTGGTCCAGATTCCCAGGTCTAGCTCTAGTTTTTTCTTATTTCAAACCAGAGATATATCTTAATATAAGACGACGACAAAGTCTATCGACGTTTGACTTACATGTTATTGGACGCTTGACCATTACATATTAAAGCAGAGACAACATGAGTCAAAAAGTTTAAACAAGATCCTTCAAAAATTGCTCAGTACTTCATTCTGTTTCCATAAATTCTTTTGAACCAGTGTGACTACTTAGAAAAGACAAGATGCTCGTCAATCATTCCAATAATAATAATAATAATAATAGCCGCTTCCACATTCCGCCAGCAGTGCTTTCCAACCAAAAACCTTTCTGAGTCTGATTAGTCCTCGCTATTGTCAGGACTTGGTGTCTCGTTAGAACTTTAATATTCTCTTATTTTACTTTATTACTAGTCCTTTAGTAGTCTCTCTCTTATTTCATTATATGATTAGGGAAAATTATTGGTTTTGGCTTAAATCTAGCATATCTAGCATATGATGAATTTGATGTATGTAATTTTTTAGGTTTAAGAATGTAACTCTGTTTATGTGGGGTCTTGTAACACTTATTTGTTGACATGTAACTTACAATATTATATATGTTACATACGAAAAACTTGACAATTATATGAACTAATGAATAGAGTTATATTCTCGAATGCATTAAAAATTTACAAACGTTGGACTAGTCTAGTATCGTACTGGAGACTCTTCCAAAGTTATTAGTCAGATGAATCCAAGTTTTTCTTGAAAGAGGAAATTCATAATTACATCAAGGGAGAATGAGAGAAACAACAATTTTTAAATTTTCTTAAAGTAGATAGCATGTTTTGAAGGCAAGGTTGAGTCGTCGAAGTTGATGCAAATTGAAGAGGCTGCTGTTGGGAAGCAAAGGCCCTTGAAGACCGCTGCTGCTGAGGTCAAGCTTCACTACATGTCCTGCTTTATGTTGCATGCAACACCATCCCACTCGCAACAATCCGTTCCCTCTTTCCAGAGCTTTATCTTTGGTGAAGAGGTAACACGCCCAGGACCATAACAACCAAACTGCTCAGTGAAAGTGAGGTTTTTAAGTACAAACTCTTGCTTTAGTTGCAGCAAAGCAGAGCTTTGGTGAGGAAGGCATCTTATTGTGGAGGAAGTGGAAGAAGTGTTCAGAGCATGGGTGACAACAGAAAAACACAAGATGAGGTAAAGCGTGAGGAAATGATTCTGCAGGTAAATCAATCCCTTCATTTTGGCAGAGAGATGATAAGTTTTGCAGAGTAAGTGGCGATAATATAGAAGAAACGTATGTAGAGCAGGATTTGATCTAAATGGGCTGTGTTTTATGCACAAAATTTTTTATGTTAACCTGTTTGACTTGTCTTTTTTGGTCTCCTTTTATTTGTTTGTTTCTTTGGATCTTTTTTTTCTTCTCTCTCTTTTTTTTCCCCCTTATTCGCCGGTTGGTGAAACAGTGAATTTTAAATAGCAAGTTCTCATCCATAACATGCCCCAAATCAGTGCATAATGAGGAAAATGTTTTCTTTTTTGTTTTCTTAAAAAAAAAATACATGAATGATATTAGTTTAGAGCATTGTGATTTGAGAGAATCATATTCAAACAATAAAAAAAATAATGAATTTTAAAAAAATGAATTGCTTCATAATCTACTTGGCGGCCACGCCCCAATTCCGTTTCTGAAATATATCATTAGATCCTTAAACGGATGGTTTGCAGCATTATAAAAGACTAACTAGTTTATTGAATACATCCTCAAAAGAAAAATTCAGCTCTTTATTATTAATTAACTTGCATTATTTTGCAATTAAACTGTACATAAACTTAAAACTTGAGAAGCAGTGTGTAGTTCTCCAATGCTATAGTTTTCAGGTCCGGTTCTGATAATTTTACATGTCTATCAATCTGCAATGACATTTTTCAACCAGAAAATATAGGAAAAGTAGACTGCAAAAATTAAGATATTTGCAACGAGAAAGCCTAAGCTCAATTGATGTATTAAGACCCCAGAAAATGATATTTCTCCCGCCGTTGAGGTTGACTTGGAAATTTGAAGATTAATACCACATTGACTAAAAGAGGGAAGATAACTTGGCTTGAAGAAAGGTTAGAAGACTTGTCTTCTTTACAGATAAGTCATGATGTACCCTATGCAAGGATGAAAATTTGGATGGAAATTTTGAGGTACCAAAATATCAGTTCATTGTTTCCTTGATTTTGACAAAATATTGAAGATATCGATATTGAAAATTTTGTGGTGTATTTTGTATAAAATTTCGGTATGTATAGATGCAATTTTGACAAAATTTTAGCAATCTAAAAAATCATAAAATTTAATAGATTTTTTTCCTTTTAAATAATCTATGGTATTTTATACTTTCAATAAATTAATATTTGTCCTAAGAGTTTATACGGAGAGAGAGAGGAACATCAAGAATGCTAGCATCGAATGAAGATAATTTTCATGAGTTTACAATCCATAAATTTGAGATTAAATTATAGCAGCTGTTTTAATGAGGTTTCTCATGTTTATTATCCATACAATCAGGACTTTAGAGACTGATGGTTTTGAAATTTCAATTATTCTCATTCAACCACACCACTATCATCTCAAGCAAACAATTGGAATAATTCATAGTTTCTCATCCATAAAAATATTGTAGGAAGAAGTCAACAAACCTACACGTGGTATATTCATAACTATAATTAGCACTACTTAAATAACATGTTATGGCACCAATATTGTTTAAATCAAGATGAAAATCTAACCATGTTTTAGCCGCACAAAACTTTCTTTTAGTATTAACAAATCGCATATATAAGAAGTTTATCATGTAAATCATGTTTATTTATGTTCTTTTTTTAATGTTTATTGTATCTTAAAGCATCAAAGATATATTTAATATAAAATTCTGATACTTACTAAAATTTTTTGCTGAAATTTTCGTCGATATAGATATTTTCACTAAAATTTTTATAAAATTAAAATATCGATATTTTCACCGATTTTGATATTTTCATCTTGGCCTCTGTGAAAGCAATTAATTACCTGAAAATTGCTCTTTGGTTTACCAAATTGGAAGATTGGATTTGCTGTTGCTTCCAAGCAAACTTCTTAATTTCTCGTTAGGGTGTTCATCAGATCCAATCAATACGGACAAGACCAATCCATTTTTAATGTTGTAGTTATATTTATGAAAGATATTATCTTCAGCGACCAGCACTTTTAGTCAAAACAGATAGCAATAAAGGAGAGAGCAAAAATTCGGTCTTTCTAATATGGGACCTGATATCGATAGTATCCGTTTCTATAGTTAGATTCGATCAACTCACATCAAAATAATGTAATCAACGGCTGAAATCGAAATCATAGAGTCTCACAGCCCTGACAACGCGTTTCTCTAAAGTTCCACCATATAAATCGTTGCAGTGAAAAGTCGAAGCTTCGCAAATGAGGTGAGACCCTAGAAATGACATTTCCCACCATTGACGTTGACTTGGAAAATTGAAGATTAATACACCACATTGAATAGCAGGAAAATAACTTAGCTTGCAAAAAGGTTCGAAGACTTGTCTTCTTTACAGATAAGTCATGATGTGCCCTTAAGGTTTATTTACTTGCACCAAATAGAAAAAGCAAGTAGGAACTGATTTTTTTTCTTTAAATAATATGTTGACTTGTAAAATGACTAAAGAGAGTTTTATAGACTATATACAACATAAAAATAAGAAAATCCTCTCATATTTTTTATATTGATTTTTTATCAAAAGAAAAGAATAACATATTTATTAAGATGTTTAAATTTAAATGTTATCATTTAAAAATTGCTAGTTAGATTAAAAGGATATTTTTGTAATTATATTAAACAAGATCTTCATTCTTAAGTAATTAAATGCTAGAAAGATAATGAGATTGTTTCTTATTACATCATCAAATGGATAAGTAAATATTAAAACAGGAATAAATAATTCTCTTACTATTACTTTACTTTATTTTCGAGTCCTATTATTTTTTCCTTTACATTCCTTTACTGTTTATGGTTTAGTAAACATGCTCGATTTCTATAATATCACACGGGAAATACAAACATTTTTTGGAATCTTCGACTATTGAAAAGTCATCTCCCTAAAAATGTAACCATCTTTTTTGCGCTACTTCACCACTATTAAGAAATAAAGACCAAATCTCTCAAAAGTTGGGAAACTGAGACCTTTAATTACCTGGAAATTTAGCTTTGGTTTACTAGTTTGGAAGGTTTTATTTTCTTTGATTTCCCAGCAAACTTCTTCATTCTCTCTCTTCTTTCTTGTCCATTTATGTTAATCTTCAGCTCAGGGGCAACTAATTACGTATCGCGTTGATCAAACTAATCAAATGTAACAGTGTCTTGTAAAATAGTAATTTAAGTTACATCTTATTTTTCATATTAAAGTGACTTCTAAATGCTATCTGTTTGTGTTAATTGCACAAGTCCAAACCGATTTTTCATGATGATAACCACCAATATCTAATTGAACTTACAAACTTTACATTAAGACGAAATCAAGCAAAAGAACAGAAAAAAGAAAAAAACAAATTAACAAACCATTTTTTTATGGTAACTAAGAATAAAGTCACTATTCCTTTTTTTCTTTTTTGTTGCCTGAGAATTCAAGAAACAGAATCAAGCAAACTAGTTGCTGTGGCGTTTCGGTGCATCCACAATGTTCCCTATTAAGTTGATTCAGGAATCAATTTGTGGCCTATATGGATTAACTCCAAGTGAATATAAAGAATGTTATAAAAGGCAAGATTTTGTGATCTTAAGAATTCAAAACAAAGGAACAGTGTAATCTGAGTCGTTCAAATTCGCAATTAGACTAGACATTCATGCACTATTTGTATTACCAATCACAATAATTCCCAAGCAACACGCACCAGATTTTCTTTCTTTTTTTGGAGAATTCTTTGGTTTTGTAAATTGAAAAAATGCTGTATCATGTATCATGTGCGCTGTTTTCGATTACCATATCCTTATCGAGTAGAGCACTATTGTAGAGAGCCATGTGAGCTGTATATATTTTTTTAAAAATGCTTATCTCATTTTCGACCATATTTAACATCCATACGCGCTGCCAATTGAATACTCTACCGTATAAGTTCCTTCTTTTACATTGAAATGTTACCAAGAAATTTCCAAGTAGCCATCTTCGCAAGACCAATAATTCAGATCGATGATGCATGCTGTTTTAGCCATTAGATTAAATTTTTAATGGTCTAATATGTGATTGGAAGCAATTTTGGATCACGTGTCGTAAATTTTAAACACAAACAATTGCAGATCAGATCATTAAATTGTTATAGGGTATTTAGGATGCCGTTGAAACTTAAAATTTTAGTTTGAAAATTATAGAATATGAATAGCAATTTTTTGTTTTTTACTGTAAGGGCTCAGAGTTTTATATTATTTGTTAGTTCAAATAGAAATGCCAACAACAACTTATCTAATGACTAGAACAACATGCTTTTCTGCTAATGCAAAATTCCTTTCTCCATTATAAGAATTCCCCTTTTTTCTTTTTTCAAAAATTGAATTCAACACACGCTTCTACGATTTCTGTTAGTAACATCCAACATCAATACACACGTTAATTTCCTCATTTATGGCATTAATAATGATGTTAAATCCGTCAAAGATATTAAAATCTGTCAATCAAATTGGAAAAATTACTCCTACTTCAATATTACCTGGAAATTCCACTCTCATGCATAATTGCCGAAGACTAATTTGTGGTCAAGATTCCCAGGGATCTAGTTTTTCGTTATTTTCCACAAGACGTTCTAAGAAATTTCAAAGTAGAGATCTTGATAAGATGATGACAAAGTCTATTTTGATTCATAGGTAATTTGAGTTTGTGCCTCAAAATCAAACTGCTGACTAATTAGTACAGTTGTTATTATTATTATTTTTAAGCTCTGGTTTTCCTTACTTATTGGAGCTTTTACTTATAAAAGTAATAAACAATAACAGCTTTTACCTGGTTTTCCTAATTTCTTCTTTAATTATTATTTTATTTTTCCAATGACTTAAGTGCATGTGAAGTAATTAGGGATGTTATAAGATTTAAAGGAGACGTCTTAAGATAAAATTAAAATTTTGGAGTTTCTTGTCGAGACTTAGAACGATATTATTTTTCAAAAAGAGTCTTGAGGGTTATAATTAGAATCTATCGGTTATGACAAATTAGTGTTGTTAAACCAAAGCCGAAAAGTTCTTAATTCAAAATCGTTTCACTTCACTGGATCCAAAAATGAAAGTGAAAAAAAAAAAGAAGAAAAAGCATTAATTTAATGAAGGACGTCATAATTGGTGATTTTGCTAGAGTCTCGTGTATTTAAAAAAAAAAAGGTATTGGACGATTTCATGTCTTTCAGGAATTTTCTTATTTTGTATTTTGGCCGAAGTTTCAAAACTATTTTTGTATTTTTAATTGAATAGAGAGGCATTTACAGCATCTAATAATTATTGAGAGAGAAAAAATAGTTTGATATCTATGACGAAGATACGTACCACCCTATCCATATATCATAGCTTTTGCATCAACTCTTTTATTGCTGCAGTAGATAAAGCTTCAGGATAAACGACCTGAAGCAAGGTTAAAATTGACATTTAATATTCATATATGAAAATATTTCTTCTATATGATTTGAAAAAGGGACGCTCTTTTCACACACAATGATTAGCTCTCTCTCACTCTCCATTTGATGAAGAATTTTTTTAGAGTATAAAAATTAACAAAGTAAAACATTTCTCATGGCAGTTAACAGACGAAGCACTTACAGTAACATAAAACTAGTAACCCGGAAAAAACCCAAAAAAAAAAAGAAAGAAAAAGATTTTCCCGGGTTTTGGGGTAAATAATATTTATGTACCATGACTAACTACTGATTCAACAAAATTTTAATAGGCATCATCAATTTGTGCACATTTTGCACCGTTGTGTTAAAACAATAGTAATTTGCTAAATATGAAAGTAAGTATCTTGTCAGTTGTAAGCAATTCAGGAACAAACGTGTCAAATATATCCCTCCTATATGTTAGGAAAGTTAATCTTCAGTTGTCATTATTTTTTTTTTTCTAGCCGATATCTGAAGATTTTGTGCCAAATTCTTTTCCCTCTTTTTTGTTGTTATTATGCTGGAATTCCGGTTGTTATTTGCTATTGAAAAGATTTTCCCTTTACAGAGATAATTTTTGTTACTTAATCCGAGTAGTGTTTCTTTCCATTCTTTTATGAATGTATAAGCAGATTGTTATCAATCGTTAAAATTATTTTCCTCAATGGCCCGATTTACCCGTGCTACTTTTTTTTTTATTTCGATAAATTTTTGTTATTTATTTGTTTTTCACTCAATGATACATATGTTGCCGTTAAAATTACTTGAATATGCAGTCACCTTATTGCACAAAGAATACTTTGCCAGTACATACGAAACAGAAAATCAACGACAAAAAAAGTTTAAATACAGTGCATTTTGTTCACTACTAATCTTTCTACCATAAATTCTTACAAGCCAGTTTGGTTTCTTTGACAAATGGGCCCGTAAGTTGTTATCGGAAAGGTTGAGATATTGAAGAAATGTAAGAGGACTCTCTCTTCATGTAAAAACACTCTTTCTTTAAAAGGTTGAGATATTGAAGAAATGTAACCCAGGATGAAATTGTAAACCAACCCAAATGCAAAAAGACTCGCTCTTTTAACTCTTTTCTTTTTTAACATTTTTCTGTCATGATCAACGTCTAAATGAAGATAAAATCAGAAGACCAAAAAAGTAGTTAGTCAACAAGACTTGTCAAACCCGGCAGTACAGCCATAGGGTTGGATAATGGATTCATGAAGGCTCTATCTTCATAAATAGCAACCATAAGAAAATTCGGCAGATATATATATATATATATATATATGTATGTATGTATATGTATATATATATTTGAAGATGTAATTGGCAGATATTATATATTAGAAAAGTCTAATGATATTTATTTGATGAAAAGAAAAGACGTGTGTATTTCCGAGAAAGAAACAAGAAAATGATCATGCATCCGTGCAAGGACCATGTCAACGGATATTGGCATGCATTGACAAATAAATAATTAACAATAATAACCACAGATAAGATATCGGTAACTTTTAAAATTTTTGGTTGAAATTTTTATCGATATAGATGTTTTTACTGAAATTTTTATAAAATTAAAATATCTATATTTTTTACTGTTATCGATATTTTTCATCCTGACATCTGTAAAATTAATAAGTTACCTGAAAATTGCTCTTTGGTTTACCAAATTGGAAGATTGGATTTGCTTTTGCTTCAAAGCAAACTTCTTAATTTCTCATTAGGGTGTTCGTCAGATCCAATCAACGGATAAAACCAACAAGTACAATCCATCTTTAACGGTGTAGTTATATTTATGAAATATGTTATCTTCAGCTACCAGCACTTTTAGTGTGAACAGATAGCAATAAAGGAGAGAGCAAAAAATTGGATGTTTCTACTATAAGATCTCATATCGATGGTATCCGTTTCTATAGTTAGATTCCATCAAATCACATCAAAATAATGTAAGTAAAATAGAGTATTTCTGACGCTAATCGACGGCTGACATAGAAATCACAGAGTCCCACTGCGCTGGCAATGCATTTTTTTCAAGTTCCAACGTATAAATCTTTGCAGTGAAAAGTCGAAGCTTTGTAAATGAGGTAAGACCCTGGAAATGACATTTCGCACCATTGACGTTGACTTGGAAACTTGAAGATTAATACATCGCATTGAATAGCAGGAAAATAACTTAGCTTGCAAAAAGGTTCGAAGACTAATATTTTTCACAGATAAGTCATGATGTGCCCTTAAAGGTATGTTTACTTTGCATCAAATGAAAAAAATAAAAATAAAAGGTGATGTTCTTCTTTTTAAATAATATATTGACTTATCAAATCAGAAGACCCAAAAAGTAGTTAGTAAACAGGACTTGTGAAACCCGGCAGCACAGACATGGGGTTGGATAATGGATTCATGAAAGCTCTATCTTCATAAATAGCAACCATAAGAAAATTGGGCAGATATATATTTATATATATGTATATATGTATATGTATATGTATATGTATATATATTTTAAAGATGCAATGGCCAGATATTATATATTAGAAAAGTCTAATGATATTTATTTGATGAAAAGAACAGACATGTGTATTTCCGAGAAAGAAACAAGAAAATGATCATGCATCCGTGTAAGGACCATGTCACCGAAAATTGGCATATATTGACAAATAAAAAATTAACAATAATAACCATGACGTGTTTTGCTGTTGACTCTGACCAGGATGTATATTCGAAAATACACAGCTTTTGCATCAACTCTTTTATTGCTGCTGGAGAAAAAAGCTTTCAGAGTAAACATCCGAATCAACGGCTTGCAGGATATAAACTAAAAATGAAAAATAAAACGAACGACTGTAAAAAGATAATCTTCTTCTCAATGCTTGAAAATATATAGATACCAAAACAAATGTTGTGGTGTGTGTGCGCGCACTTATGTATATATATGGGTGTGATTTTAATAATTATGTTTTTAATGGTTATTTTTATATTAATTGTTTGATATAAATATGATGATTGTAACGAAGTTGATAGTTGATCAATAAAATATTCTATCAATTAATGAATATTTAATTTAAAAATCTTCTTAATTATGATTTAAATGGGTAACTTGTTTGTGACTTGCTGACGTGGTTTTTTTATTTTTTAAGAAAATAATAAAAGGTATTATAGATTTATTGTATTATTGTTATTTTTTTTACTTGAATCAACCCAACAATTTCTTTCATTAGTCGTTGCTTTTCTAGACCTTATGATATTGTACAAACGGCAAAACAAGTATTGCCTAAACCTGCACCTATATCTGCGACGGACAAGTACAGGGCATAAATGGAATCAAAAAATAAAAAAGAGACGGAAAGAAAATATAGTGATTTTGAATATATAAGCAAACGGCACCATTTTGAATGTATAAGCAAACCGTAGACATTTTCGATGTACAATTGAAACTTGGCAAATATTTACTGACTGACCTTTTCAGCGTTCCCATTATATTGAGCAAGAAGTGGATGGCTTCAGCCCTCGGCAGTGCCTGAAATTTAATTATTTTCAATATTGCATTCAAGTCATTATATGATTCTTTCCCATCATTCATTTTTCGTGCTCTTATTAAAAAAAGGTCATTTTTTTTTATAACTGCACTCATTTGTCTTTTTTTTTTTTTTTTTATAAAACACTAGCACAAGACTTATTTTATAACAAAGAACATAACTAAGTGGGTGTTTGGAAGAGTGGTGGGAACCACTTTTACTGTAGCATGTGAGAGTTTTACACTGTAGTAATTTTTTTTATTGTTACTATAGCATATGAGAACTTTTTACTATTTATAACTAAAATTGTGATAGAAACTGAGTGGTTCCCACCACTGCCAAACACCCCCACACCGTTTTTGTTAAGAAAACTTTAAAATGTATATATAGATAATCAATATAGTGCTGCTACATATATTTACTTTGAGTTACTGTAATTGAGGATAGATACTAATATAATAATAAGGTAAACATAACTTTCAACTATTAGAGCATAAAAAAAAAATAATAAATAAAAATTAGTCCGATCACCTGGAAGTGATCTCAATCAATCATTTATAAGAATTATTATTTTTGTCTTTTTTATTTTTATTTTTTTATTGTCGTTACTCTTTTTCTTCAAAGAAGAATTTAGAATTACAATCATGTCGATATATCTTTAATGCTAAGAAATGGAAGGGACAATTGTTATAATATCTTAAAAATTCATGTCAAGTTTTAAAATCTAAGGGTCAAATTAAGTGAATATACTATTAATGTTTGGGGAACAAAAATAACATTTATCCTAAAAAAGAAAAATCTTTGAATAAATGTTTAAGGCTAATAGATTGCTTAACCTACTATAACAAATTATATAAAAATTATATCGTCAAATATAATTAAGGCATGCACTTGTTATTACTGTAATTAGATTGGTAACCATCCGTATAGACATAATCATATATATAGGGATTTTGTTTGGAGTCGACGGTCAATCTAAGGCCAAGTTGAGGTTGAAATTTGCGATCGCTAGTGAAACTGAAAAAATTATTTTAGTTAATAATTTCTCACTTATGTGCGTGTTTCCTAATATATACCAAGTAATACTTCCATTTGCGCTTGTATCAATACCAGACTGATCTATATATGCTGCTATACAACTTGAAAAAAAAAAATTGTAATATAAAATAATTTATGGTTCTAGGCTAGGCATATAGTATAGTAGTAAATCTACACCTGATTCTACTATAAAATGTACCCATGTGTGGTTCGGTGGTGAGAACCACGGTTCCCACTATAAACTCAGTTATGAACAGTATAAAGCTCTCACATGCTACAGTAATAATAAAAAAAATTGCTACAGTGTAAAGCTCTCACATGCTACAGTAAAAGTGGTTCCCACCACCCTCCAAACACCCCTGTAGAGTTCGAGTCCTCACCCTCAAGTTTCCCAAAAAAAAAAAAACCTAAAACATAATTCAGACCGGTTTTATAAATCTATAGGAGACAGCAGCTGAATTCCTGATAGCAATGAGCAAAAGCTGTGAATTTTGTGTCAATAAATTTTTTTTTAATTGATTCCACCTGTAGAAGTGGTTACGAACATAAAATTA
>CAMOHE010043130.1:0-35387 GCA_946598075.1 Artocarpus hirsutus
TTATGTTATGTTGAGAAATGAATTTTATGATTATATTTTTATGAAATTGTTATGAAAGTTTAAAGGAAAAACTTTAAGAAATTAGTGTCTCAAACTTAAAAGTTTAAGATATAAGAAATTATGTTTTGGCTAGTTTAAGAAAGTTTGATGCAATAAATGTGCGAAGTTTTCAAATAAGAAAATTATATGAGCATTTATAATAAGAAAATGTTTATATAAGTTTATGCCAAAATGAGGAACGATTTTTATGAATATATTTTTAGGAAATTACTTTTATGAAAGTCTAGATGATTATGCTTCGAAGATAATTATTATTGTGACAATTTAAGTGAACAAGTTCCAAGTAATTATTATTATGATAAGTTCTGAAAAGATTATGTTTTAAGATATCAATATGTTATGTTTAAGTTGTCAAATTATAAGTAAAATATATGATTGATTTTAAGTAAGTTTTAAAGAGCATTTAAATGGGATTTTATTTTAATATTTAATTTAAATTATTTTGAAAATAGTTTTATTTAATTTGAGAAATGTCCTTAAAGTAATAGTTACTAAATAATTTTCCTTATGATTAAAAAGAAAAGTTCAAGGAAATTACTATGGTTATATTTCAAGGAAATAAATGTTATGACTTATGTAAAGGATCATGATTTATAAATTATGATTGAGTTAAAACATAATAATTATTATTACGTTATTATCATGTTTTAGAAATTTATGTATTTTGTTAAGTTACGAAATTAAGTTTTTGAGAAATGATTATTATATCTTTTAAAGTTGTATGTTGAGAATTCATTCTCTTTAAGAAATCGTTGTTACTAAGTTTTAGAAAAATAGTTATTATCCCTTCTAAGGTTTTATGCCAAGGATTCGATAGCAAGAATCCATTCTAAGAAAAAAAATTTATTTCGAAATTTTGTACTCTATTATCAAGTATGTTAAAGTTATGACCAAGTTAAGTTAAGTGACGGCCTTGTAGTGAGGGTCGTCACATATATATATTTTATGCATTAAGCTTAACGAAAAAAGTGCTAAAAATAAAATGAAATAGACAAAGACACACATAAAATAACATTTCTTGATAAAAAGAAAAAAGAAAGTCCTCAGTAGCAAAAAGCAATCCACATTTCTACACGTTAAAATGCCTCGAGACTTAAAAAAAAAGAAAGTTAGAAGCTTTTGAAAAAGTTTCTTTTTTGTCGTACGGGGCACACACAACTTTTTGATGCGAAACGCGTCCACGCCAGTTTTGATTCGACGTAGGAACGGGTAATAACCAGTTGGGACGCTTAGGATTCCTCGACTGAACATGAATTAAAATCAAGTCAATCCACTTTGAGAGCTTTTATATGGTAACCAGCCGATCAAGAATTGCAAGAAATTAAGGTGTCAACTTCCAATCAAAATTAGCCACTACCATCCAATTTTCTTTCAAAATCCTGATCATTTACGTAAGCTTCACACCAAGTGAGTAGATCATGCGTTCTTCATGACTTTTAGGCTTTCTAAATCCTTGATGTACTCATTCTGCACTCAATCACCATAGAACTCTGTTTCCTTAACGCATCTCTGTTCTTGCTTTGTTGCCAAATTATGAAACTTTCAGCCGTGCTCTGGTCTCTTTTCATTCAACTTTCTCTCTTCATTTCAGCCCTCTCAAGACATGAAGGAAACGTCACAGACAGGCTCTCCTTGCTTGAATTCAAGTCAAAAGTGATGGATCCTCTGGGAGTTCTGAAATCTTGGAATGACTCCCAACATTTCTGTGAGTGGCAAGGCATTACATGTGGCCGTCGACACCGCCGGGTCACTAAGTTGAAACTCAATTCAAGTCAGCTTGGGGGCTATCTATCTCCTCATATTGGAAACTTGAGCTTTATGAGAGGATTACACCTTCAAAATAATAGCTTGAGTCATGAAATCCCAGAAGAAATTGGCCGTTTGTTTCGGCTTCAACGGTTATTCCTCCATAACAATTCCTTCAGTGGCAAGATTCCAATCAACATTTCAGGCTGCTCGAACCTCCAGTATCTTAATCTAGGTAACAACAATCTTACTGGAGAAATTCCTAAAGGTATTGGTTCATTGTCCAATCTTAAGATGCTTGGTTTTTTCTTAAATAATTTGGAAGGTGAAATTCCGAGTTCCATTGGAAATCTAACTAATTCCCTTGAGATTTTGGCTGTTGAATTTAACAATTTGCATGGAAGTATTCCACACACGTTTGGCCAGTTGAAAATATTAGGCCTGCTTTGGGTCGGTAGTAACAATTTAACCGGTACAATCCCTCCCTCAATATACAATCTCTCATCTCTTTCGCAAGTTTCGGTTCACTCAAACCGGCTTCAAGGAAATCTTCCTCGTAACTTAATACTCCCAAACCTTGAAATCTTTTTGACTCACACGAACCAATTTACTGGACCAGTTCCTCTTATTTCTAATGCCTCAAAACTAGTCGATTTTGAAATAGCAGCTAATCGCCATATCGGAAGAGTGCCTGATTTTTCAAACTTGCCCAACTTGAAAAGACTAGTGGTCGAGGAGAATAACCTTGGATACGGCAGCGACAGTGACCTGAATTTTCTCTGTTCTGTAGTCAACTGCACAAATTTAGAAAAGTTAGGAATTACTGACAATAATTTTGGAGGAATACTCCCTAAACAAATAAGTAACTTCTCAACAAATCTTTTGTATATGGCCTTTGGAAGGAATCATATTAGAGGAAGCATTCCAGTTGGAATTGGAAATCTTGTCAACTTGGAGGCCCTAGGTTTTGAACAAAATCTCTTGGCTGGTCCTATACCAAGCCCAATAGGCAAACTACAGAAGTTATATCAACTTTCTTTAGCCCTAAATAAGCTCTCAGGAACCATTCCCTCTTCTTTAGGAAATTTAACATCACTAAATATTTTATCTCTCAAGTCGAACAACATACAAGGAAGGCTACTGCCAAGTATCGGAGGATGTGGGAATTTGAGGATATTGCATCTTTCACTTAACAATCTTAGTGGTCCAATTCCAGAAATGGTGTTGGCTTTGCTATCTGCTTCAACAGACATAGATTTGTCCAATAACTATTTTACTGGCTTTATCCCAAAGGAAGTGGGTAAACTGTTTAACCTTGGTTATTTGGATCTTTCTGAGAACAATTTGTATGGTGAAATTCCAAAAACTCTTGGTAGCTGTGAAAGCTTAGAGTTCTTGTATTTGGAGGGAAATTTATTACAAGGAAGCATCCCTTACTCCTTTGATGCTTTGAGGGCGATTGAAGAAATTGATCTTTCATGCAATAACTTGTCTGGCAAAATCCCAAGCTATTTGAAAGGTTTACGCGCATTGCAAAAATTGAATTTATCATTTAATAATTTCGAAGGTGAGATACCTACCCAAGGAATCTTCACAAACACAAGCGGCCTTTTTGTCATGGGAAATACAAGGCTTTGTGGAGGAATACCTCAACTAAATTTACCCAAATGCAGTTTGCAAAAGAAGACCGGACTATCTGGTAAGCAAAAGTCAATTGTCTTAGTTGTGTGTGGATTTGTTGCATTAATGCTTACTGCTATGTTCTTAAAGCTTTTTTGTTGGACAAGGAAAGGAAAAGTCATGTTAAATTTGGGATCATCATTTGGGATTTCTTTCCTCAAAGTATCGTACAAAGATCTTTTCAAAGCAACAGATGGCTTTTCTTCAGAGAATTTGATTGGTATTGGCAGTTTTGGGAGTGTATACAAAGGGATACTAAATCACGAGAAAAGATTAGCTGTTGCTGTGAAAGTATTAAGCCTACAAACATCAAGGGCACTGAAAGGATTCATGGCAGAGTGCAAAGTCTTGAAGAACATAAAGCATCGAAACCTTGTCAAACTTTTGACTGCATGCTCAAGCATTGATTTTCAGGGAAATGATTTCAAGGCTCTAGTGTACGAGTTTATGATCAATGGGAGTCTAGAAGAGTGGTTGCATCCTAGTCATGGAGTGAATTTTGAACAGGCAAGGCATTTGAATCTTATCCAACGAATAAACATTGCTATTGATGTGGCGAATGCTCTGGATTACCTACACCATCACTGTCATGTGCCAATAGTTCACTCCGACATAAAGCCAAGTAACATTCTCCTGGATGGTGACATGACTGCTCGTGTTGGAGATTTTGGACTAGCAAGGTCCCTCAGTGATCCTTCTCATCTATTTCCCCCATATGAAAGCAGCTCCATTGGAATAAGAGGTTCCATCGGCTACATTGCCCCAGGTAAAATCCAAATTATTTTTCTTCTCAACTATGACTAGTATTGTGTGGGATTGTAATTGATGATAATTTCTCATGTCAACTTTTAATTAAATTGTTCTAGACCATCCATGACAACTATGTCAACTGAATTCATATTGTAGCTACTTATTGATTGCTGGTTACCATTACTACAATTTGTTTTCTTTGATAAAAAACAGAATGTAGAAATTAGATTATAATAGTTCATGAAAGAACTACATAATTAGAATATTAAGGAAATCGTACATTTTCAAATACAAAAACAAGTGGTGTGCATGCGAACCATTGATACATAGATAAGAAACCTTACAAGAATTATTTGCTAATAATATATTTGTGGCTAACAGAGTACGTAATGGGTAGTGAACTATCAAGAGAGGGGGATGTATATAGCTATGGAATTCTTTTGTTGGAGATGTTCACAGGAAAGCGACCAACCGCTGAAATGTTCAAAGATGATTTCAATCTCCATAATTTTGTCAAAATGTCATTGCCAGGAAGAATTTCTCAAGTGGTGGATTCAGCTCTTCTGATCGGAACCAATCAAGCGGAAGAAAGTCCAACGGCAAGCGAACATGGTGACATTGAGATTGATCATATTGAAGAAATTAACATCAATTTCCAAAGTTTACAAAATCCTCATCTAATGTTCAACACTAAACTTGAAAAAGCCTTGCATTCAGTCCTCAAGATAGGAACTGCCTGTTCTGAAAAAACATCGACAGAAAGGATGAATATGGGAGATGTCATCAAGGAGCTACTACATGTCAAAACTGCTTATATGAGTGCTCAAATCCAAGGGGGTCGGAGGCCAAGAACTGGCTAAGTAGTGGGTAAGGTGTAGTACTGTTCTAATTCTTGCACATTGTTCTTTTATGTTATGATTATTTCCATGGTGCATACTATTATTCTTTCTCCTTTAGGGTTAAAAAAAAATTGAAATTAAGTAAATGATCTCTTTTTTTTGTATTAAAAAAAAATTTTTTTAGCACTGAAACTACTCCAGTTTTTTTAAAGAAAAAGAAAAAAGACTGTATCGAAGAAAGGAACCTAACCAAGGAGGAAACAAAAAAAACTGAAACTGTTTTGATGCCCAAAAAGCTAATTTTTTTATGTCTAAAAAAAAAAAGAGTTCATTTGCCAAAAAAAAAAATTTTGACAGGCCTACTTATCAAAACACCCCTTTCTTTAAAAATATTCTAATTAATCTATCACAGATTGGTTAAATGATGTAATGGGCCATGTTGGTGATGCTCGGTGTTTCTCTCTATTGTTCATCATAGGATACTAATTCATAGCGTATATTAGTGTTTGACTGAAATAAATAAGCAGATCATACTGTAGTAAATGGTCCCGAAAATTTGTGAATGGAGACACTCATTGGCATTCGCTAGTAGCTAAGATAAAATAATTCTCTAAAGTTTGTAACTAATTATCCAATCATCCTAGTTAAGAGTTTTTAATTAGGAAAACTTTGTAACTCTAAAAAATGAATTTATAAGAATAATGATAGAGACTCCAATTTTAATTCCAACTTCTAGTTGTCCAGGTCTTATTGACAAGTGTTTATGAAATTGTCACGTCAATAACTTGCATCTATTAATAAACTAATCACAACTTAAAAGTTGGTGCAAAAATTAGGATTAGAGCTTGTGATAATCTTAGTTTAGAATTTGGAGATTATAAAGGGCAAGGAAAAAACACAAAAAGCACATGCTTTTTTTTTTGTTTTTAATTTAATTTTGTTAAAGCCTTTTTTACTTAATTTGTTACTTTTCTTTTCTTTTGATTTGCAGGAACTAGATACCACCTTATGTTGGGGCCCCTCTCTTGAAGCCGTCACTGTTGCATAGGCTTCTTTGTTGTCGTTTATTTGTGATCTTTGTAAATTGTTGTTCGTCTTGAATAAGTTTGCTTAGCTGTCGTTTGATAGCTTAGGATGTCTTTTATGCCATGTATTGCACTTTATGTTAGGTCGAGACTTGTTAAGGATTATGATCACCTTCCATTTTGGGCAGATACCAGTTTTCTTTGTAATTGCAAGAAAGTATTCTCTCTAACATGGGTTCTGCATAGATCCTTTGTTGTATTCGAGGTTCCGTTTGTTCCTAAAAAAATATCTTTTTTTGTTATCTTTTGCCTTTCTTTACCATTTTTCTTTCTTTTTCGGTCCTTTTTGGCTTTTCTCATCTTTTTTCTTTTCATCTTTTTATTATCTTTTACTTTTCTTCCATTTGTTTTTTATTCCCTCCTATTTCATTTACATGGTCAATATTTAATTTTTGTTTCCTTTCACCGTTGTGCTTTCTTTCTAGCTTCCCCACGCTAATATCTTACATATTTTCATATTCATTTTATTAAATTATAATTATATGTGTATCCAAAAAAAATTTTAATTTTAATTTATCTTCATTGCATATTCTACTTAAATATTTCCTTTCACATTGTTCCCTATTTAAATATTTTTATGGAGAAAGAGCATATTTAGGTTAAAACTTAGTAAATAATATTATAGAGTTTCAAAATATGTAGTAAATAGTATATCATGTGAAATTAAAACCCTAAAATAACACCACCTCTTTCTTCTCTATATCTCTCACTCTCTTCCTTCGGTGGCATCATCGGCGGTCAGGAAATATAGTATTATTCTAGTAATACTAGATTATTGTGTAAAGACAAAAATTCATTTGCGACTTCACTAGACTATTAGAGGTTGGGAACCACAGTATTACTCTGGTAATATTGTATTACCATGTAATTACAAAAATTCATTGGCGACTACGTTGGACCGAGTGGTGGTCAAAAAATACAATATTACTTTGGTAATACTGTGTTATTGCATAAATAAAGTACCGCACTGGTAATATTGTATTAAGATGTAAATAAAACAAAATTCACTAGCGACTTCGTCGGACCGCCAACAATAAGGAAATATAGTATTACTCTAACGATACTATATTACCATATAAATACAAAATTTCAGACCGCTCAGCAACTAGGAATACTGTATGGTAATACTATATTACTGTATAAATACAAAAAATTCACAAGAGACTTTGCCGGACTGCCAACAGTAGGAAAATATAATATTACTTTGAAAATATTGTATTATAGTACAATACTAAAATTTATTGGTGACGTCGTCATATCACCAGCGGTTGAGAAATATAGTATTAATCTGACAACATTGTATCACTGTGTAGATCCAAAAATTTACAAAAATTCACTGACGATTTTGTCAAACTGCCAGCTATCGTGAAGTACAGAATTCTTACCATGTAAATACAAAAAATTCATCGTTGGCATTGCTGAATAGTCGGCAACTAGGAAATACAATAATTATTCTAGTAATACTATATTACTATATAAATACAAAAATCCATCAGCAACTTTGCCAGACAACCAGCAACTAAAAAATACAATATTAATCTAATAATACTATATTACCATGTAAATGCAAAAAATTCACCATCAATTTTACCAGAATGTTAACGGTCGAGAAATATAGTATTACTTTTGTAACACTTTATTATCTTGTAAATGCAAAAATTTGCTGGCGGTCGAAAATATTTTTTTTCTAGTTAATACAAAAAAATACACAACCAAAAGCAGCTTTTCTATAACCAAATCACAATATCGTCCATCCTCAAAAAATCAGATCAAAATAATTAAAAAAGTCTATTCTAGCAAAAGTAAAAAAAAAGAAGAAGCATAATCAGATCACAAAAATTCACAAAATTCAACTAAATATAGAAATCATTTTCCTCATTTCTCACCATCCAAACAAAAATGCAAAAACATAGAAATCATCTCAAAATCAAGAGCAACGAGAGAATTAATAGGAATTTAAGGTCGCTGCAATCATCGATCACGATCTCACCAAAATTTAAGGTTGTGCAATAAGATTTGCTACTAGAGTTCCATCGCAAATCATGACCTACAGATGCCATCAACGAAAATCATGGAAGACTCTTCGGAGCTTATATCTAAACCCTAAACCAATTTTAGAGAAAAAATTTGCAAAATGCATGGAGGCTCATATCCAACCTCTCGATCTTCAATGTCATCTTCTCTAGCTCGGACATGTTCAAAAACTTTAGACTTGTCTAGATCTAATCGGTAGTTAGGAACTCCAGATCAGGGGGCACCGATGATGAAAAAGACAATCTCCTAATCTAGCGACGTTGGAGCTCAAGGTCGGCAAATTAATAGAGACATGATGCCGATGAATCTTTCTTTGACTTGGGACAAGATTGGAGGAAGAGAGAGAGATGAGGGAGAGGAACTAGAGCAAGAGAGAGAAAGAAGAGGAAAAAATGAAAAATGAAAAAAAAAAAGCATAGTAGACATGACACGGGTATTTTGGGGTTTATAATGAAGATAAATTATTGAAATTTTAAAAAATGTAATTTTATCCACTTTTTCAAAATATTTTACATAATTTACTATTAGTTTCTAAAAATCTGATATTTTTGTGCTATTTCTCTCTTTTTTTAAGTGGTCTTCTCAACTCCTAATTTCTTATAATACCTTTTAATTAATGTTTTACATGATTTTGTTGATTTTTTTAATAAAAAATGACTTATTTTTTTGTACTACTCAAATTTTTTTCTCATACAGAAACATATAACCAAACACATATTTTGATTAAACATGTATTTCAATCCATTTGGTATTTTGTACACCAAAGTCTCTGATGGAGACTTGATGCCCTAACTGCTCTTGTCCCCTTCTTCTTTTTCTTCTTTCTCTTTTCCTTCTCTTGTCTTGCTCGTTCTCATCCTTTCTTTTTCTTTCTTTTCTTCTTCTTCCTTTCTCAACTACTCCATTTTTCCCTGCTCTCAATTTCCTTCTTCTTTTTTCTTCCCTTCCTTCTTTCTTTTCTTCTTCTTTTCTCCATGACAACCGAAAGCAGAGGAAACCCAAGAAAAACCAAACATCACACCAAGATATTTTCTACCCAAAATTCACAAAAACAACCTCGTAACAACTCATAAAGCTTTAAATCAAGGGGATTTTAGTGATCAAAATAATATACTTAGCTTGGATTTGAGGTAAACTTTTCAAAATTTAAAACTTAGATTTAAATTATGTTTTGAGTATGGAAATCTATAGAAATAAGTTTATATTGTATAGAGATGATTATATATTATTTATATATTGTTTTTATGCTTAGAAAGCTGTTAGAAAACCAAGATTTGAAGAAAAACTCAAAAATTCAAAGTTTTGAGCTCTCTATGGAAAATTTCCTGTGAAAAACATGTCTTTTTTCACAAAAACTATATGTCGTTTTCTCAAAAACTACGTGTTATTTTTCACAGAAACTGCATACCGTTTTTATTAAATAGAAAATATAACTAAAAACTTGCTCTCTTAAAGACTCGAACCTATTACCTTCTAATACCTTAGGATGCCTTCCACCATTTCATTGATTCTATCCCTTTATCAATTCTCTTGTTGTTTGATATATTATAGGTTGGATTAACCAACGCTAATACAAAATTTTTATTCAAATGTTTTATTATGAAATATTTTAATCTCATATTACTTTTGTGTTAAACTATTTTCTAAACATTTTAGATTGAAATATAGGTCAATCTTTGTTGCTATTAAAATTAAATTTTGTGTTTAATTTTATAAGCATATTTTGAATGTGTTAATCATTATGACATACTAATAAAAATAGATAGTAAATCGGCATGATTATAGAGTAGGATTTAAGTAAAAATATGGTTATTTTATATGTCCTAAGATAACGACATACTTGGAGCTTATGTAATGAATTTGGCTTCATAAGCCGGAAGTTATCAACAATATGTTTGCCAAGAGGTAAAGAATCTATTACTCATCTTTTGTGAGGTTTTATAGAATTAAATTGATTCTTTACATTGCAAGATATATATATATATATATTGAATTGTTATTATATGAATATCACTTATGAGATAATAGCATGAACTCGTCCTGTAATGTATAACGAGAAATAAATTGATTTGACATGTATTGAATAATTTAAAAGCATGGTTAGGAAATATACTCTATTCATAATATGAGTAGTTATGAGAGGAATTGTAAGATATGAAGAGGGCGGCAGTTACGTCCTTGGGTACGAATACCTTAAAAGGTAAAATAGAGGAAGATGATGACGTTCCCTTAGGTTGAAAGTCCCAAAACGCACTGTATAGAAATCAACTTGGTGAGGATCCAGGGCTTAATGTTCCCTCATCGGACACTCTTGGAATGATATAGATGAGCATTATTAAATCTTGAACTAATATGTACATATATGTATATATGTATGGAACTTGGTAAGAACAAACATATGGTATCCACCAGAAATAAACATGATAATATTGATGAATAATGTTGAGAACTAACTAACCATGTAGGTGTTAATATGGTAATTAATAAAACCTAAAGGTGAGTAATGGTTTTTCCTACTGAGCATGTTGTCACTCATTCCCCTATATTTTCATCTTTTTAGGACTTATAAAGTGTAATGTGGTGACAAGAAAGATAATTGAAGAAGCTATGTAACTATATTCAGTTGAAATCTCTTCGTTTATTAAGAATATTTTTTTATGATAATGTAAGTATCATATGTTACTATCTGTGACTGTATTAAAACATATTGAGGGTTGACATGATGATAATGGCTTTATATTATTAAATTAAAGGAACTATATTAAACTGTGGTTTATTTATTGTTTATATTTTTATTTTGATTTGAGAGTTTTTATTTAAGTCCTGGGTAAATTTGTTTTGAAGTTTTTTTTTCTTGCCTTTTTAATTTATTAAAAACTATTAACCCCCACTTAGGGGTGTTCATTACTACATCAGACTCGACTTTTTTCATTATTCGTATGGCTCTGCCATCAACTCCAATACTTATTTGTGTTTGGAATTTTTATCTGTGTTTGTTGTTGTTGTTGCTGCTGTTGTTGTTATTTTGTGAAAATGGTTGCGATATTTTTATAACCTATGATATTTTTATTATTTGATGGATTTTTTTTTGTGTTTTTAAAGTATTCTGCATGATGGTGGTGCAGTTAATCATGGCAGATATCAGCCGGTACATGGTGGATAGTAGCTGGTATCTACCATGGATACTGTTCAGTAACTCGAGGGTATAGTTACTATTTAGAAATATAATGTGATGATGTGGCATGACATTCTATAAATCAATCCAAGCCTAAGTTTTGTTGCATTCTTGTGGGAGAAGAAGGGAATTAGGCTATCATTAATTGGGAAAAAAAATTGACTAAAATGTAATAATGTTACATAAATAGCCCACTTAAATTAAAACGAAATTTATTTTTGTATAGAATAATGTAGAGAGAAACACAAAGTAGTAAAGAAGAAGAGAGAGGAATAAAATTAAAAATTTAAGTGTTAAAAAAGAATACATGATTTTATACATGCTAGGTACTTAAATATTTTTAAATTATGCTATTTACTTACTTTAACAATTGAAACTATGTTATTTGTTACAATATCTCCATTCATCTTATAAAGAGTTATTTTTTTTAAGTCCAGCTATAGCCCAAGCCCATGACATAAGAAAATATCTATAGTGGGGGCACTAGCATCATATAACATATGTTACTTCAAAAACCAAAACTTGAGTTTCAAGAGAGATGCACTTATCATATGCTTTTTATTCTTCAATGGAGCATGTGCCCGCTAATAGTAACTTAGGTCTATGTCTGACCCTAGTCATATTTGTTGGAGTAAGATTTCACAACTTAAGCACAATAGTCCACATATCAATTGGACTGGACTAAACTGGGAAAACAGAAGCCATAAAGAGCTTATAGAAAGACAAATCAACTGGAGAAGGCAAGAAGCGACTAGAAAATTGAATTAGCTTAAATCAATTGTAGCATGATGATCCACTACGACTGCTAAGTAGAACAACAAATTCGATTACTTCAACAAAAATTCAATAATTATTTAGAAAATCTTCTGTTTTCAAGAATTAAAACGTACAATACATTGTACATGTTAATTTTATCAAAAGAGTGAAAGTTGTTAGGGGCATTTAGTATGCAACAATCAGTAGGAATTATATTCTTAGGAAAACTATAACAGGCAATATGATTCCTAAGAAACTAACATTATTATGTTTAGTTGTATATATGAATCTTTTCTTAGATTTCTAAGAATAATATATTATTGTATTTAGTTGTACCTAGAATTTTATATAGTTGATGAAAATAAATTATTATATTATCTTGCAAAAATTATTTCCATTATTATTTATATATTGATACAATGTTTAAAATTATCATTATTATTAGAAAGAATTTAAAAACATAAACAAACCTCTTTAAAAATTTAACAGCAACAACAATATTGTTGTTATTACTTAATAATCATATGATATTATTGTGTTGCTAATATTGATCTTACTATTGTCTTTTCGTGATCATCATTATTAATATTATAATAATTATTAAATTATTATTTATATTAATATAATTATTGTTTAATATAAATTATTACTTAAAAATATTAATTTAATAAAATAATATAAAAGTATCAATATTAAATATATCAATATATAGCATGTTAGTACTAATATGAACTAATAGTAGCAATAAAAATATGAATAATATAATAATATTGTATATATATTTTAATATTAATATTACTATAATATTTATATTATACTATTTATATTGATATTATGCTCTTAAATTTTTATTAATATTGTTAATGTTGTTATTATTCTTTTTATCAATTTATTATTATTTTATATTAATGTAATATTTATATTTATATTACATAAAAAAATTTAATTACAATAACAACAATACTATTATTTTTTAATAATAATATATTAGTATTAAAATATAATGATAGTATTATTATTTAATAAAATATTAATATGAATATAAAAATAGAAAATATATAGCTCTTAATAATATATTATTATTTTATATTAGTATTAACATTAAATAAAAATATTAATTTTTAATAGTATTATAAATATTTAATTGTATTACATAATATTTATTATTATTATTATTACTATCAATGTTAATATTACACATATTCATATTGAAGTTATACTATTATATTTTTATTATTATTGTTAATGTTATTATTATCTTTATTATCCAATTATTATTATTTTATATCAATATAATATGTATATTTATATTATAAAATAATATTAATTTATAAAAATAATAATAGTACTATTATTTTAAAAAAATAATACATTAATATGAAAATATCATAATAGTATTATTATTTAATAACATATTGATATGAATATAAAAAATAGTAAATATATAACTCTTAATAATATATTATTATTTTTACTAGTATTAAATTAAATAAAATAATAAGATTAAATTATGATGATATTATAAATATTTAATAATTTTGATATTATATTATATTATTTATCATCATTATCATTATTATCATGGAGGAGAAGGCAAGAAATCATGATCTTGAGATTCTTAGGAATATGAATGTTACATTGTTGGGTGAGATTAAAATTACCTCAAAATATGGCAAATAAATCCCATAAGATTGAGTTTTTCAAGAATCTGAAAATCATAATTCTTATGCTAAACATGAGAATCTTATAGATTCTCATTCACACCTTCAGGATTATTGTATACCAAACGCTTTTTTAATAATTTAGTTTTAGGTGATGTGTTTAGAAATTTGGAATTCAAGAAATCAATTGCTAGAACCTTTAATTTGAGACTACCAAGTAGAAGACTAAATGCAAATTATCCCAATTACAAATTAGCTTAATC
Source organism: Artocarpus hirsutus (assembly GCA_946598075.1). Classification (NCBI taxonomy): domain Eukaryota; kingdom Viridiplantae; phylum Streptophyta; class Magnoliopsida; order Rosales; family Moraceae; genus Artocarpus; species Artocarpus hirsutus. The sequence continues at coordinate 14,050 of CAMOHE010043130.1, forward strand.
ATAATTGAAAAAAAAGTAAAAAAAAGAGAGAAAAGAATAGTTGGACTCTAAGGGAGGATAAAAAAGGATGAAAGCAAAGAAAAAGTAAAACATGTGAAACATCAATCTAAGGACAGATACCACTATCCAAGTCTTGAGAAAAAAGGACCACATCCTTCCACTCGCATCCAAACACATCCGCTTATGCGTCCAAAGCCTAATAGCTTGAATTAGTGATTTAATTTGAGTTAGTGTGATTTGAATTAAAATTTGAGTTAATAATTTGAATTGTTATTTGAATTGATGTTTGGATGTACATTTAAGTTTTAATCTGAATATGGAATAAAATTAAAATTTGTGTTTGAAGAAATAGTAAATATAGTTTTTGATTTATTAATAAGTCTAATAAAATCTTAATGTTAATGATCGTAAAAAATATGCAATATAGATATTGATTTATTCCTTTCTTCATTAGGAACACAGTGGAAAAAGAATTATCTCAATTGGATATTAAATGAAAAAGTTATGATTTTTTTCTCAAATATAGAAGAGAGAATTTTAGTTTTTACAGTAACAAAAATATCCGAGCATCAAAAAGTTAAAGGGATGAGAACTCTAAAAATTTAGATTCTTGATACTCAAATGATTCAAATTTTGAGGTAAATAAACACGAATTTTGAGGTAAACAAGTATCAAGAAGTTATGATTTTTTTCTCAAATATAAGAGAAAGAATTTTAGTTTTTATAATAACAAAGATATCTGAATATAAAAAAGTTAAAGGGATGAGAACTCTAAAAATTTAAATTTTTAATACTCAAATAATTTAAATTTTTAGATAAACAAACATATATTTAAAAAATTTTTAATACTTAAATCTAAATTTAAATTTATTAAGTTTAAAAAAAACATAAAACAAACGTACCTACAACCTCCGTGACTTTCCTACACGAGAGAGAAAGACACAAAAACCTCGCACACTCTCTCTAACCTCTATAAATACCCCCTCTTCTATCGTTTCTCTCTCCGCTCATCTCTCTCACCTCTCTCTTTCTCTCTCTAAAAATCCGCCCAAACAAAACACACCTTCAGGGAGAGAAACGAGAAGAAAGAGAAACCTCCCAGAGACATTCTCGTTTTCTCGCCAGCCAAACACACCTGCGAATCGAGGAAAATTCTTCACCGGCAATGTCGGACGCCTTCTGCTCCGATTGCAAGCGACAGACGGAGGTCGTCTTCGACCACTCCGCTGGGGACACCGTCTGCTCCGAGTGCGGCCTCGTGCTTGAGTCTCACTCCATTGATGAGACCTCCGAGTGGAGAAATTTCGCCAACGAGTCCGGCGACAACGACCCCGTCCGTGTCGGCGGTCCGACAAACCCTCTCCTCGCTGACGGAGGCCTTTCTACGGTGATCGCCAAGCCCAACGGCGCCACCGGGGAATTCCTGTCGTCGTCGCTTGGTCGTTGGCAGAATCGCGGCTCCAATCCGGATCGGGGATTGATACTCGCCTTCAAGACCATCGCTACAATGTCTGATAGGTAGGACGGTGGTTTGCTCGTGCGTGTGTGCGTGCGTTTTGACTATTGAAGTTTCAGAATTACTGTTGAATCTTGTGAATCTAAGACGTGGGAGCTGGTTTTGGTTTAATTGTGGTGTTTGGTGGTTTAATTTGAGCAATTTTTCTTGAATTGTGGTGTTTGATTTAGGTTTGAGTTTTGGATCGGAGATGTCGGTTTGTTTTGTGAATTCTTGACGCTGTTCGTTTGTTTACGAGGTTTTTTAGTTTAAAAGAGAGTTTTCCCAGAATGCTGTGGAGTTATGGGAGGATAGAATTCATGGAATAATTGAATCTTGGTTTGATGGGAAATTTAGTTTTTTGATACCTCTGAATGACTTGTTAACATTTTGATTCATTTGGAGGGAATAGTGATGGAAAGTATTCCAAGACAGTTCTATTCTGATAGTTTCTTTAGCATAGAAGGTATTTAAATTTAAGTAGAACTTGGGTTTTTGACACTCAATAAACCCTACTTGTTGCATTAAGTGGTACAAAGTGAAAGAAAGTGATAACAGGATTTTCGATTATTCTAATTTGGCAAGAGGAAAACTGAGGACTTAAATGATTTTAACATTTCTAGTTATTTACACGAAAACCAATTGAGAAGAGCTTAAATTCAGTTTCTTTGCATCATAGCTTTGGTTCGTTTCTTGTTGAATTGAGCAGCTATGGATGATGAATGTTGCGTAGGATGCAAATGAGCTGAATATATGGCACAGTAATTGTAGAGTTATTAAAATTATACCTGGATTGGCCATGATGCCATAAATTGGGAAGGGGAAATGTAAGGACTTAAATGATTTTAGCATGTCTAGTCTTTTGGTTTTGAGCCCAAGCAATTGTGTTTTCTTCACTTTATCTTTGCCAAGGTGTCCCACTTTGGCCTTCCCAGGTTGCCCCACCCGCAACATCAATAAATTACGTGGAATGATCAGATAGGAACCCATCCTATATTGGGCCCATACCAATTGCCTACAAACCATGGGTAGAACTCACATGTAAATAGCGGTTTGTAGGGGAGGGAGCTTATAAAAAGCCACCAACCAATCTCATACTTGGTCGATTTGGGATCATAACAGATTCAGCTTGGGAAAAACAGTAAATTATGTGGAATGATCAACTGAGATCCATTTAAAAAATCATCATCTGTGTGGGACAATATAGATTTTCCTGTATAATAAAATTAAAAAGTTAAAGCACCAGACTTAGTATGTGGACAGACATATGTACATAAACATGTACACTTATGTGTATATCTTTTCTGTTGATTTGATGTTGAATTATGTATGTATGACATTTTGGTTTCTCACATAAAATGTTGTGACACGAAGATAGTATCAAAGAACTTTACATTCTAGCTTCTTTTTTGAGTATGTGGGTGACATGAAGGTAGTATTGGAGAACTTGAGATATTTTCTTGTTATCTTAGAGTTCTATAAAATGATGCTATGTATATACAAGCTAAGAGGGAAAAAGAAAAGGCTAATGCATTGACATTGTGTTGCAGGTTGGGACTTGTTGCAACCATTAAGGTATTATACACGCTCCCTGTTAGAGTATTCTTATATCTTATTTTCTCATTAAATAGAGCTGTATTGAAAAGTTCAATACAAAACAATTTATCAGTGGAAGAATTCTTCATTAATTTTTTTGGGTAATGTTGTTTTACAGACATATTAGTGTTATATATAAAGCAGTGGAATTGTATTGGTTTTCTTTCCCCTTTTTTTTAGCCTTATGTTGCTTGCTAATATGAGCAAAATAACTACCTTTTTTGCCCTTTAGGCGTAATTTTTGCTTTTGCTTTTGCTTTTGCGTTTCGGTAGTACAAGAAAAGTAAAAGCCGTGGTCTTTTAGTTAGTGTTTGGTACTGCTTTTTTTTCTTGGGGGTAAAGAACCCAAGGGACAAAAATGATATTTAGGTTTTCTTAGAAGCAATAAAAATGTTAAAATAGAGTTTATAAAATCTCTTCGATGCTCTGGTACAAGTTTGAAAGCTTGTTTAGAAAAGTTTCTTGTGAAGCCACATTTGACCGGAAGCTGTTCAGCGGGCTAAAGCTATCTACAAGTTTACAGTGCCCTATTTTTGTTCTGTTATACTTAAAATAAATATTCTGCTCTTCATTAAAGAAGCATAGTATGTGAAATTTTGTGAGTATAATCACGCAAGAATGCTAAAAAAGCCTTTTGTTTGTATAAACTTTGGAAGTGCCTCAAATTTATCGAGAGAACTAAATGACATTCATCTGTCATAGATGGACAGATGAGTGGATAATTGGTTTTTCTTGATGCTATTCTCCATATTTCTGAATATTCTAAAGTAATGTTGCTTTTTTATTGATTTCAAGGATCGGGCTAATGAGATATATAAGAGGGTTGAAGATCAAAAATCTAGTAGGGGAAGGAATCAGGATGCCTTATTGGCTGCTTGCTTATACATTGCTTGTCGACAAGAAGACAAGCCCCGAACAGTAAAGGGTACAGCTTATGATCCTTTTAATTATGGATGGTTCCTGAATTATCTTTCCCTTTGTGTCTGAGCTTCCCTTGAACCTCTGGATTTCAATAGAAATTTGCTCTGTTGCCAATGGAGCAACAAAGAAGGAAATTGGCCGAGCAAAAGAGTACATTGTGAAACAGCTGGGGTTAGAGAAGGGTACAACGGTAGAGATGGGAACAATACATGCTGGGGACTTTATGGTGAGAATTTTCTTGTAGATCATTTTAAAATAAAAACAAGTTGGAGGTTTTCTGTCTGTCTTGGCAGAATGGTCAAATATTAAACATGACTCTATATTTATTGTCACTGTACAACTGACAATATGTCTTTGATAATAATTTTCAGAGGCGATTCTGTTCCAATCTTGGGATGAACAATCAAGCAGTTAAAGCTGCCCAAGAAGCTGTGCAGAAATCGGAAGAGTTTGATATAAGGTAGTTCTTGTTTTCCTTTGATGTATGGTTTTTCTTTAAAGTATATTTAAGAGAAATATGACTTTGACAACTGAATACCGTGTTTTGTCTTCATAATACTGAAGCATGCTTAACTATAATTGCACCGAATACAGTTTGATTCTATGAGCAGTTTGAAACTAATTTGATTGGCAAAGATCTTGTGATTTGTTGCATAGTATGGTTGTTTTGTGCGTAGATCTTGTGGAAATCCAAGAAATTTAAGCGATCATACTCAACCATGGATAATAGCATAGAAATAGATGGTTGAGATGGTTTTGTTTTTAAAATCCATCAAGGACAATACTGAGGACCTGAGTGACAAAATGTTTTGCCTGCTTAAGGACGACCCATGTAGTGATGGAAAAAACCCTTCTTGAGTTGGTTCTCTCATCGGCATTTTTTCATCTTTCTGAGGAACTATGTTTTATTATGATCTGTTCTCAAACTAGCATTTTGATCTTCTGGCTTTTGTTTTTTGCATAGGAGGATGACTAATATCTTTCTTGTTTTCTTTTCTTTCTTTATTATGCAAATTGCAGGAGGAGCCCTATATCAATTGCAGCAGCAGTTATTTACATTATAACTCAGCTCTCGGATGATAAGAAGCCTCTCAAAGGTTCATATGCTCTCTTCTCTTAGTTTCTGAAGCTAATAGGACATTTGGGAATGCAGTTGGAACTACAAAATGTAGTTTCAACTACCATTGTTACACTATTTTCTCGTACAAAATGTGAATCAGAAGTTGGTTGGAACTACTTTTTGAAGTACCAATTGTGTTCCCAAACGCCTGAGCAGTGATTCAAAAATGTGATTGAAATCTCCGGGACGGAATAAATGGCTCCATTTTATTAAAAAAGTTTAGGTTTTCTCATTGAGGGCCTTTCCATTCTGTTATTAAGTAAAGGGCTTTTACAAAACACGAATTTCAATTGCACGCTTTTTAATTTGAGCAAAACTATCAAAACATTGACCGCAGATATCTCTGTTGCCACTGGGGTGGCAGAAGGGACAATTAGAAACTCCTACAAAGATCTTTATCCTCATGTATCCAAGATAATTCCAAACTGGTATGCCAAGGAAGAGGATCTTAAGAACCTCTGCAGCCCTTGAAATGTAGAGCATAAAAAAAAACAGAAGCGGGAATATACAGAGGATTCTCTATATTTTTCGAGGCTTTTACTGTTGAATTGTATTGAACTGTTAATCACGAACGGTGACAAAATGTCTTTATTTTATCTTCATAGTTCTCTTGCTGCTCTTTTCAAAGTAAATTTACAGCAGTTAATTTCAATATATGCTTGAACTAGCAATAATAATTCAATATATTTATTTTTAGTTGATGCAACTAGTGTAGATATTGGCTACATTCGGTCCCATTTTATATTTTTTGGGTCTTAAATCTAGACATGCTAAAGCTCTAGAACACAAGTTTCCAACCTTCAAATTAGAGAGAAGTGTTCATTATTTGGAGATTTTACCACCATATAAATATTCCCAATCTGGTTATAGATCCAATGCCCGACCTGAGTTTTAAAAGCTGAGGCTGCTCTTCCGGTCGGCCTATTGTTTGCTGTGATGCGGGTTAGAGAGACCATCCATGACCATAGCCCACCCTGGAACTTGGGTCAGACCACAGCCCATCAAACGGGTGCTTCGTAGGAAACGAAACGACAAATCTTCGACAGATCTTGTCAATGAGGGCGCTTTCGAAGATTATAACACTAAAGCCAAAAATGCTTGCAAATTGTAGTAAATGACATTCTCCAAAACTAACTAGAAGTGAATAATATGTTTTGAAAATATTTGTAGGAAAATATTTGTAGTAAATAGTAGATTTAGGGTATGAATAAATTATTTATGTGAACAATTAATTAATCTTTTTTTTATTTATAGTGAAAAATTTTTATTTACTTAAATTATTTTTGCAGCAAATATTTTCAAAACATACTATCTACTTTAAAAAATTTGTTATTTACTATAAATATTTTTAAAACTTACTATTTAAGTCAAAAAGTCCTAAAAAGCAAAAAAAAGGCCATTATCCAAACAATGAGGAAGGAAAAGAAGAGGGGGAGAATACCACAAAACCTTCGAAATGATATTGGGATGAACTTGGGTTCTTTATAAAAATGCCACAAATTTTATGTTTGGTTTGATTTATACTATAAAAAAAATATTTGTAAAGAATGCTACAGCCATAACATCACTTGTATTAGAAATATCTAAATATATTCTTAACATATTAGATAATATCTAAAGAGAAAAAATACAAAAAATAAGGTTAGTTTATGGTTATTTTGGTTAGCATATAAAATATTACTTATGCTATTATGATATATTTTTAAATATGTAACATAAATTAATCCAATTATAGAAAAGATGACATTAAACATAAATATCTCCATGTACCTTTCTAGGGATGCAACAATGGGCCGGGGCTCGCGGCCCTGCTTGAGCCCGTCCTACTATATGATGGGCTAGGCTGGCATGGCTCGACACTGTTTACGGCCCGGCCCATAAATATTGGTGGGCTGGGTTAGGCTAATATATGTCTGCCCATGGGCCGGCCCAACGGGGCCCATGAAAAATCATGGGTCGTGCCGGCCCGGCCCGTCTAGGCCCATAATGGGCCGGCCCATTCCTGCCCATAATGAACAATATTTTTTTATGTTTTTTTTTTGTTTTTAGTAATTTTGTAAACGTTTTATGTATAATTATCTCGATTGTACTCTTTTTTTCTTACCAAAGTTTTGTTCCACTACGTTTTCCTTGGAAAGGTTTTTAATGGGGCAATCGTAAATAAAATATCTCTTTTTATATTTTCTTTGACTATTCAAACTTTTATATTTGTTAACTTGTTTAAAAATTTAAAAATAAAAAAATTAAAATTACATGCTTAGATGAACTGGCCCATTTAAACCCATGATGGGCCAAAATAGGCCGGCCCATTAAGGCTTACGGCACGGCCCCAAACAGCTCACGGCACGGCCCGTGTAAAATTGGCCCGTGTGTCGGGCTAGGCTAAGGTAATTTTAATATGAGCCGGCCTGGCCCTCGACCGGCGTGGGCCTAAGGAGAACGGGCCGGGCTAGGCTAAGCCGGCCTATTCTTACATCACTATACCTCTCCACCGGCAAACACTGAGGGAGAAGTAAAGACCTCAATTGGGCCAAGAAAAATAAAGTAGGCCCAACTGTGAGCTAAAAGGGCCTGAAAAACTACCCGGTTTAGGTCACTTTCTACAACGTTTGTCAGCCACGAGATTGAGGTAATTGCACAAACTGACCCTATGATAATGGCCCTCAACGCCTTAAACTCTTCAACATCCAACATGCCCGTAAAAATTTATGGTCTGTTTGGAATCAAAGTTTTAAGTTTTGCTTTTTGTAAAGTTTTTACCTGTTATATTTTTTAAACTTAAAACTTTAGTTTTAAACGGACACTTTGACATGGAGAAATAGCAGTGTATAACAGATTTTTTTATAACAGTTTTAATTTAAGAGGTTTGTAAATTTCCCCTTTTATCCTTGATTGATTTGTAACGGAAGCAAAATCAAGTTTTTTGGCGGAGGTGCTCAAGCCACGACAATGAATCGAGAGGTTGAGAGGGTGAAGAGAGAGAGAGAGAGAGAGGAGAAAGAAAAGGCATAATTTTTGCTCATGGATGTGATGGCCTGGCAGTTTGTTCATTTGGTACACTGGTCGTCTGAAGAGGTTGAAGATGAAAAGAGGACGATAAAGAGAGAAAGAAGGAGAGAGAAAGAGAGGAGGAAAGTAATCTGCATGATGTTTAAGAGTCTGTTTGATTCATAGATTTAAATAAAATATTTAAATAAAAATTTAAATTTTTATGAAAAAAAATACTGTAATAAAATAATTCAAAGTGTAATTCAAACCATGAACTAAACAGACTTTAAATCTATTAAATGAAATATTTTTGGTAATTTTACGAACCAAAAGTTGTTGCTAACGTTAATTAATATTTATTCCATTTATTTTCATTCCCTCCTTAGATTGTCTTATTTCCCTCTTCCTCCCTTGAACACGTCTTAAAGTACCTGAATTGACAGGAAGCTGTCGGGTTACCAGATTATAAACACAAAATTATGATAAATATTATTTTCTTAAAATTAATTATAATAAATATTTAGTTTTAAAAATATTTATAATAAATAACACACATATATATAGTGTAAATTATTCATTTTTTTATTTGCAGTACAAATAATTTTTATTTATACATTAAAATATTTATACATTAATTAGATAATTAGATTTGAATTATTTTTCCTTTATTCAAAAGATAAATAAATTATTTACATCATAAATTTACTATTTGTTACAAAAATTTTCAAAATCTAGTACTTATTTCAAAAAAATCTCAAAAATTTGCTATTTCTTTTATTTTTCCAATTAGAAGCAACAATTACTTGGTTACTAGGAGTAGAAACCTCCAGCAAATCCAAACCAATAAGCTCCATGAAGGCCCAATTAGTACAATATAAGAGAAAATTACACGTTATATCACACTTTTAAAAATAATATTTATTTTTGGCATTCTTCAAAAAGTAATAACACTTTACCATTTATATTATATATTAAATTATGTCATAAAAACCAACAACCTGTGGGATTGGGTGGCAAGGAGTCCATTCTCTCTTAAGCAAGGTCTCGAGTTCAAGTCTTGTGTATGGAGAAACATGTGTTGGGAGAGCTTCCCCCGTATGTGTCCGACCCGGCTCGAATCCGGATTAGTCGGGTTTACTCCCGCTAGAGTTGAGAGACCCTTTCTGTGGGTTCGTGCCTCTATGTGGTGGGTCTAGATATCGAATGGTTTTCACAAAAAAAAAAAAAAAAAAATTATGTCATAAAAAAATATGTGTTATACTTATAAAAAGTAACTCTTAAAAGATGTATTTAAGAAATCTCTCCAAAAAGAGAAAATTACATGTTATATTATATTTTAAAAAAAGATGTTTACCATGTCATACTTAAAAAGTTGTACTACACTCCTAATTATCTTCATGCTTAAGTTATGTCACATTTAAATATGTGTGGCATTTATAAAATATAAATTTCAAAAAGAATTTATGAAAATCCCCCTATAGTGGTGAACAACAAAATACTTTCTAAAAAAAAAAAAAAACAGAAGAAAAGTATTAGTTTACTCTACTATCATGAGTAAACTACCAGTGTTTACCACATAATGATTCATCAAGCAAGGTATTCTTTTACCTTCTTGGCGTAATTAATTAATTACTCCTTTTCAAAACTTAAATAGTAATATAGCTAAAAAAGGAGAAAGGGATTCACCAAAAATAAATAAATAAACAGTCGTACAAAATATCAAAATTATATCTATGTTTGACTTGCTGCCTCAAAGAAATAAGTAGACAGCGTAGTAAATAAAAATATGTGTAGACGTAAAGTTAAAAATAAAAGGGGACGCTCGAATGCCCAGGAATTATAGGAATCTGATTTCAAAAGTCATTTCGATTCTGCATAAGGTTGTAAAAAATTCTTGAGACTTATTTAGGAACTTGAGAACCCAATTTTAGTCTTGCATTTATTCTAAATTCCGCCCATAAATTTACTTGCATATATGTTAAACGTAATTAGATTTACATTATACGTACATTAGAAATAGGGCTATTTAAAATACTAAGAAATAGATTGCTTTCAAATTAGATTTTCTTCTTTTTGGTTGGTTCTATTCACACATCCTCTTTACTCTCTACATCCCCTTTCAATGAAAATTTCTTTTGCAAAAGACCTTACATAAAAGGACAAAAAAGGATTCTTATGTTAAACTTAATTATATAATTGAATTTTATAATAAAATAAAACTAACGATAAGTATCCCCAAATTATAAACTATTTTCAATTCTCTAACAACACCCTAACCTTCTACCTTTCAATGATATTCCAAGAAGGTGCATGGAGGTATGTAAATTTTCTTTGCTGTTTGTTGCTAGACAATTGTTTTTTTTTGCTTATTTTTTGTTTGAGCTTAATTTTTGTGCTTTGTTATTTTTTTATTATTTTTTTAATGGTCAAATGATGTTTTGCCATTTTACATTTCTTTGCTTATGCTCAAATGTTGTTTTACCGTTTTGCATTTCTTTTGGTTTACTGACTGACTATTGCGTTTTTAAATTTGCAACGATTATTTTTTCTACTTCTAGCTTGTTATCTTTAGCAAACATGATAGAAAATGCCAAAGCGGGCATATGAGTAACATAAAAAGAAAATAACAATTGTTTTTTCAAAGAAAATTGAATTAAAACAAAGCATATATTGTTTGCGGTATGGGAGATATTTGTTAATTGTTACATAAAATTTATCACAAATTTGCGCGTAACAGGTTGGACTATTTTGTCAGAAATAAGTTACTTGACGGAGAATTCATAAAGTGGCTAGCGTGAACAAGATAAAATTTAATTTGCTTGTTTATCATATAATTTCTTTAATCATATATTCTCTTAGTGGTTGTAATAGAACACAAGGCATACGAGGGAAAGAAATTGAAGTAGCTTTTCTTATTTTTATTTTTATTTTTTTGGTTGTCCTCATGTGGTAGGTACCCATATGTTTAGTACATATTTATGACTGTTAAATTTTGTCAAAATTATAACAAAATAAAAATTATGTAGAATATACGTTTCAACTGATACAAGGATATTGACAGTTGAAAAACAAAAACCCTACTGATCTATTATTTGAAGTCCTATCATATAGAAATTTTTTGTTTTGTTTTGTTTGGTGTGTTTCATTTTAATTTAATTTAATTTTTTTATTTTTTGAATTGGAAGTACGTTCAAATTTACAAGGTATCAATATCAGCTATCAGGGAAGGAAAATTCCCTCTCACGCCTTTTCAAGCAATAGAAGATTCTTTAGGTGTCATGTTCTGGATCACCAAATTATAACGTTTGAGTACTATTCGTTCTAGAGAACACATGTTGTCTTGCTTTTGTCAAAGTTAAGGCTAGATCCCCATATGTTTCCACTTTTTCTTGTTTTAATTTTTTAAAAACTTGTTGTCCACATGTCATCTCCAAATTATTCATGGGTGACGAAAGGATTTAACATTCTCAAAGAGAGAGAGAGAGGGAGAGAGAGAGATAGCTTAATGTCTCTCAAATCTGTGCACAAAAAGAGAGACACTTAGCCTAATTAGGAAAGGAAAAATCGAAAGAAATTCCATAATCAATGATTTTCATTTTGGCAATTAGTATTAAAAAAATTCATTTTGGAATGTTTGGCCGATAATCAGTGTAAAAAAAAAAAATCTATTGACCAATTAGAATTTGATCTTTTAAAGAGAACTAATTGCATGTGGTTATAATACCATTTTCAATAAAAATGTCATTGTAAATGCTATATTTTGTAATAAAAGAATGTAAAAGGACTATCTTTAATGAATTATTTAATTTTTGCTTCAATGTATAATATTATTTTACATGTTGTATCTATTTTTGTCATAATTGTTAAGCTTTGAAACTTTCAAAAAATGTTTTTAAATATAAAATAATTTAAAAATAAAAAAATATTGTAATGATTAAATTAAAAAGTGTATATCAACCAATAGTAATCAAATGATAAAATTTAGAATATGTTATACTTTGTTGCCAAATTTAGCATGATATATTACATAATCTATATTTAGCAACAAAAATAACATATTAGAGAGTGATTTTCTAATTTAAATGTCAAAATTTGACATTAGCACACTAATTTAGCATTGTTGAGATGCTCTAAGATTATCTGCAATGCAAATGCTAATGTAAAATAATAATTTGCACTAAAATTTGTGAAACTAAAATATTTAGTATCTTATTTCTATATGTATTCTAATGCATAATTTTATCTATTTGAAATGCTATATCTATTTTTCAGTCATCATCATCAGCACAAAGCCAATATCTGCTTCTTGATTTGCTTCTTTTGTGAAAGTTTTGATTTGGATATAAAACTTAAAAGTAATTAATTTCTTCTATTGCGTCATTTTCAAAATGACGAGAGAAGAAAGCAGTTGAATGCCTTTTATATGATGCTGAGAATGTCCGTCGAAAACTATAGGCAATTAAACGACAAAATTACCCCATAATATCATCATCACAGTTCAAACAAATTGTTCCCCAAAATTAAAATTCCTTATAAAAACCCCAAAACGCAGAAGAGAATAGTTACATCCAATTAATGCATCTAGATAATAAGATCATAAAACTAAAGTAAGCAACCCATGTCAGTAATTATCAATGGCTAATCACTAAAATCATCAAAACAATGCTCTAATCAATGGCCAAAACTCATCCCAAGTTGAGGTGGTCATGATGCCCTTGCCGGTGCATGGCCATCTCAACCAGCTCCTCCAAGTCTCCCGCCTTATCTCCACTTATGATATCCCGATGCGCTACATTGGCGCCGCCAGCCACAACCTCCAAGCGAAGCTCCGAGTTCATGCTTGAAACCCTAATTCCAACACAAATATCCATCTCCCTAACATAACCGTCCCTCCTTTTCCTTGCCCTCTTCTTGATCCTATAGATTCTCACAACTTCCTATCTCAAATCCTTCCTTCGATCTATGCCACTCATAATCTTCGTGATCCTGTTTGAGAACTCCTAGGCAAGCTCTCGTCAAAAGCGAGAAGAATTATTGCCATCTGTGACTCTTGCATGGTATCTGTGTTGAAGGATGGAGCCACATTAACCAGCAAAGAAGAAGAAGAAAAAAAGGGGGGCAGAGCCCCGGTGCCGTAGCACCAGAATTGGGCACCCCGATGCCAATCTGTGGCCCAACTAGCACCGTGGCACTGGGTTAGAGCGCCACAGCCCCAAGAATCTATCATTTGTATTTTTCACGGGATTTTGAAGCCAAAAAGTGAAAACTGCTTTAAATAGACATAAGGTGGCTAGAATTGTGTGAGTGGCATTATTTTGAGTGAGGCATATTTTGTGAAAGAGCTCTATTGTTGAGAGAAAAAGAAAATTCCTGCAGAGGGTGCCAAGTTGAAGAAAGATTTGGGAAACACAAATTAAGAGTGTGTGATAAATTTCTCTTGCAATTTGTAATCTCTTTTATCATAGTAAAATCTGCAGCGGTAGAAACATGACGTAGTCTCAAATTTGGACGAACCTGTATAAAAATTTGGTGTCTCTCTTTTCTTCTTTTCTTCTTTCCTTTTTTGCAATTATTCATTCTTGGTGGCCCTTAGAATTAGGTGGTACCTAATTCCACAACAACTAGTATCAAAGCGGAGGTTCGGGTCAATAACGATGACAGGAGAAGAAGGGTCGGCTGTTGATATCGTCAAATTTGATGGTTCAGATTTTTTCTATTGGAGGACGCAAGTGAAAGACTACCTCTATAGTAGGAAACTGCACCTGCCCTTGGGAGATAAGCCTGAAGGCAAGAAGGATAAGGAGTGGAATCTCCTTGATAGACAAGTGTTGGGGGTGATTCGTTTGACATTGTCAAAGAACGTGGCCCATAACGTAGCAAAAGGGAATACTATAGCAGGAACGATGAAGGCCTTGTCAAAGATATATGAAAAGCCTTATGCAAATAACAAGGTACACTTCATGAAGAAGCTCTTCAATTTAGAAATGTCTGAAGGTGCCTTAGTGGTAGAGCATCTGAATAATTTCAATACCGTTCTGAATCAATTGGTCTCGGTGGAGATTAAACTTGAAGATGAGATTAGTGCCCTAATCCTTTTGGCCTCGCTACCAAATAGTTAGGAACCCATGAGGGTGGCCATTCCCAATTCGATTGGGAATCCAAAATTGAAGTTTGTTGATGTTAGAAACTCTATTTTGGTGGAAGAAGTTTGCAAGAAGGATTTTGGTGAAGCCTCAAGTCGAACTCGGCCCTTAATGTTGAGAATAGGGGCAAGAAACTTGAGAGGAATTCCAACAGGGATAATGGCAAAAGAGGCAAGTCGAGGAATAGGAGAAATAAGTCAAGGAATGGTAGGAATGTGGAGTGTTGGAATTGTGGAAAGACCGGCCACTTGAAAAAGAATTGCAAGGCTCCAAAGAAGAATGAAGACAAGAACAATGATGCTGCAAATGCCGCCACTGAAGAGGCACAAGATGCCTTACTCTTGTCTATTGATATTTCTTTTGATTCATGGATAATAGATTCGGGAGCATCATTCCAAACTACTTCATATCGTCATGTCCTGGAGAATTATGTTGCAAGAAATCATGGTAAGGTTTACCTTGCTGACGGTGAACCTTTGGACATTGTTACCATTGGAGATGTTAGTTTGAAAATGCCTAATGGGTCTATATGGAAGATTCAGAAGTTGAGACATGTACTCAAACTGATGTGCAACTTGATTTCGGTGATGCAACTGGATGACGAAGGATATAATGTGACCTTCAATTGTAGAGGTTGGAAAGTCACAAAAGGAGCAATGGTCGTTGCTCGGGGACGTAAAACTGGAACTCTCTATAGTAACTTTAGCTACATGGATACCATAGTAGTTGCTGACTCTGCTACCAACACTGAGCTATGGCACTATAGGCTTAGGCACATAAGTGAGAAGGGAATGAATGTGCTTCACTGTAATAGAAAACTGCCAGGATTTGAAAACTGTTGATCACAGGTTGTGTAAATACTGCATCTTTGGCAAGCAAAAGAGAGTTAGTTTCTCAAAGACAGGCAGAGAGCCTATGTCCAGGAGGTTAGAGCTAGTTCACATTGATGTGTGGGGACCTTTGACGGTGACTTTTCTTGGTGGTTCAAATTACTATGTGACATTTATTGATGACTCAAGTATGAAGGTATGGGTTTACTTTCTAAAAAACAAATCTGATGTCTTTGATGCTTTCAAGAGATGGAGAGCTATGGTGGAGAATGAGACATATTTGAAGGTGAAGTGCTTGCAGTCTGATAATGGGGGAGACTATATAGATGATAATTTCAAGTGGTACTATGCTGATAATGGAATAAAGATAAAGAAAACTATTCCAAGGAAACCATAACAGAATGGTGTAGCTGAGAGGATGAATAGGACTTTGAACAAGCGTGCTAGAAACATGAGGTTGCATGCAGGGCTGCCAAAGTTGTTTTGGGCTGAGACAATTAATACAGCAGCTCGTCTGATCAATAGAAGTCCATCCACATCATTGAAGTTCAAGCTACCAGAAGAAGTATGGATCAGTAAAAAGGTTGACCTCCCATACTTGAAAGTGTTTATTTGTGTTTCCTATGTTCATATTGATCCTGCTGCTAGAAGTAAACTTAATGCAAAGTCAAAGAAATGTTTCCTTGTTGGATATGGTGGACTTGAGTTTGGTTATTGTTTCTAGGATGACCAAAATCTGAGGATTATTAGGAGTAAGGATGTGATCTTTAATGAAGGTGTTCTGTATAAGAATAGAGATAGCACTAATTCCAAAAGTGCAGGTTCTAAAGGTAAGAAGCTTGAGGTGATTTCATTGAAGGATCTTCCTAAAGTGGAAGTGTAGAATTCAGAAGTTGAAGACCCAGAAAATATTGCTTCAGAAGGAAACCATAGTACTCTTACAACTCCAGTCAACAGATCTAGTAGGACCATCAAACTGCCACAGAGATACTCGCCTTCCTTGCATTATATTTTCTTGACCGACAGAGATGAATCAGAGAGTTATGATGAAGCCTTGCAGGCTAAAGATTCGGTCAAGTGAGAGTTAGCCATGAGGGATGAGATTGATTCTTTAATGTTCAATCAGGCATGGCAATTGATAGAGTTACCATAGGGTAAAAAGGCCCTGCATAACAAATGGGTATACTAGATAAAAGATGAAAGTGATGGCAGCAAACAATATAAAGCAAGGTTGGTGGTAAAAGACTTCCAATAGAAAGAAGGCATAGACTTTAATGAGATTTTTTCTTCGGTGGTGAAACTAACCACAAACAAAACTGTACTTGCGCTAGTGGCAAATGAAGACTTGTTGTTGGGACAGTTGGATATTAAGACAACTTTTCTCCATGGTGATTTGAAAGAGGAGATCTACATGAAGCAGCTACAAGGTTTTGAAGTACGAGGTAAGGAGAACATGGCGTGCAAACTTTAGAAGAGCTTGTATGTCCTAAAACAAGCTCCTAGGCAATGGTATAAGAAGTTTGATGGTTTTATGTGCAACAATGGTTTCTTTAGATATTAGGGAGATCACTGTTGTTGTATGAAGAATTTTGGTGACTCCTACATCATATTGTTGCTATATGTTGATGATATGCTGATAGTAGGAGGATACAAACAGGAGATTGATAAGCTGAAGAAGGAGCTGTCTAAGGAATTTACAATGAAGGATTTTGGTGCTACAAAACAAATTCTTGGGATAAGAATAACAACAAATAGTAGTGGTTTGAAACTGTCACATGAAGAATATGTTGAAAAGGTGCTGCATAGATTCAACATGAGTAATGCGAAGCCTGTGAGTACTCTTTTGGCCAGTCACTTCAAGTTATCAAAGGAGCAATCACTGACCATGAAGCAGGAGCAAGACCACATGGCTAAGGTGCCTTATGCTTTAGCAATAGGCAGTCTCATGTATGCCATGGTATGTACCAGACCAGACATTACACATGCAGTGGGAGTTGTGAGTAGGTACATGAACAATCCAGGCAAGCAACATTGGGAGGCAGTGACATGGATTTTCAAATATCTAAGAGATACTATAGGTTTAGCTCTATGTTTCAAAAAGTCAAACTTGGGATTATAGGGTTATGTAGATGCTAATATGGCTGGAGACATTGATGGTAGAAAGAGTACCACCGGTTATGTTTATACCATAGGTGGCACAACAGTTAGTTGGGTCTTGAAGCTATAAAAGATAGTTGCACTCTCTATAATTGAAGCAAAGTATGTGGCGATGACTGAAGCAAGTAAGGAGATAATTTGGTTGCAGTCATTCTTAGAAGAACTAGGTCACAAGCGAAAAAGAGTGCGCTACATACTGACAGTTAGAGCGCCATTCACTTGGCAAAAAATCCCACATTTCATGCTAGGACGAAGCATATGTAGTTGCGGTATCACTTCATCAGATCGGCTTTGGAGGATGGAGTGTTAAAGCTTGAAAAGATTCTTGGGAGTCAGAATCCAACAGATATGCACACTAAGACTGTTCCGATCGAGAAACTAAAGTTGTGAGCAACTTCAGTTAGACTTCTCCACGAGGCGTGAGAAGTTGTTGCCACTGTAGTTGGAGACCTAGTGATTGATTAGTTTCCAAGTGGGAGGTTGTTGAAGGATGGAGCCAAATCAACCAGCAAAGAAGAAGAAAAAAAAGGGGGGTAGAACCCTGGCGCCACAGCGCTAGCATTGGGCATTGCGACGCCAATCCATGGCCCAACCAGCGCCGTGGGCTGAGTTAGAGCACCGCGGCACCAAGAATCTGTCATTTGCAATTTTTTTTTGGGATTTTGAAGCCAAAAACAGGAAACTGCTAGTGTTTTCTCAATAGAAGCGTTTTTCTCTTCTTTGGGATATTTAAATAGACATAAGGTGGCTAGGGTTGTGTGAGTGGCATTATTTTAAGTGAGGCATATTTTGTGAGAGAGCTCTATTGTTGAGAGAAAAAGAAAATTCCCACAGAGGGTGCCAGGTATAAGAGAGATTTAGAAAACACAAATTGAGAGTGTTTGATAAATTTCTCTTGTAATCTGTAATCTCCTTTATCATAGTGAAATCTGTAGCGGCAGAAACAGGACGTAGTCTCAAACTTGAATGAACCTGTATAAAAATTTGGTGTCTCTCTTTTCTTCTTCTCTTCTTTCCTTTTCAGTAATTATTCGTTTTTGGTGGTTCTTAGAATTAGGAGGTGCTTAACTCCACAACAATTTGTTGTTCAAGACGTTGTTTCTCTACCAAATGCCGAGGCCTACCCTCTCCACAGCGTTTCGGCATTTGCGACTTTCTTGTAAATTTGGGAAATAATGGGAATGCCGCTAGAAGAAGAGGCTAAGAGATATATTCCTGATGATGTTCCTTTCCTTGAAGGATGTTTTTCAAGTGATTTCATCGATTTCGTTTCCAAACAGTACCAGTTGAAAAGCATCATCTCCAGGAGTCTTTTGAATGCAAGTAGGGTGATAGAAAAGCCTTACGTGGACTTAACGGATAAAATTCTCCAAGACATGAAGAATTGGGCAATTGGGCCATTCAATCCGGTGGAGGTGTGGGAGAAGAAAGCACCAAACTACAGACACGTGTTTGGAGTGGCTCGATAAGCAGGCACCAAAATCAGTCATTTACGTGTCGTTCGGGACAAGAATATCCTTCACAGACAAACAGGTAGAAGAATTAACACTAGGGTTAGAGCAAAGCGGGCACAAGTTCATTTGCGTCTTTAGGGATGCAGATAAAGGAGATGATTTTGGTGATGTGAGAATGATTGAGCTTCCAAAAGGGTGTGAAGAGAGAGTGAGAAATATGGGGATTTTGGTGAGAGATTGGGCACCCCAATTGGAGATTTTGGCGCACCCGTCGACGGGTGGATTTTTGAGCCATTGTGGATGGAACTCTTGCATGGAGAGCATCACCATGGGAGTGTCTATCGGAGCTTGGCCCATGCACTCGGACCAACCAAGGAACACAACTCTGATAACCAAAGTGCTCAAAGTAGCTACCATTGTGAGGGACTGGAACCGCCGTGATGAGGTGGCAACGGCGTCCATGGTTGCGAAAGGTGTGAAAAAGTTGATGGCCTTAGAAGAAGGGGATGAGATGAGGAAAAGGACAGTGGAATTGGGTGGTGCAGTCTGGCGATCGGTGATGGAAGGTGGAGCTTCGCGTGTGGTGTCGGATTCTTTCATCGCTTATATCACTAGATCATAGAGCAGCATCAGTTCTGTCAAATGATGACCATTTTTTTTTAATGGGTGTTTTTATTATCAATAAAAATTTTTAGTGCCTTTCATTTCAAATTGTTGGAATACTGATATAAAATGCGTGATAGACGTCACATATACATATGCATGTTGAATACCTGTTAGTGTTTTCATTTTCTAAACTGAGGAATATACTAATCATACGTACTGTTAATATGAATCTCTTTTGCTTTGTTATTTTCATGAGCAAGGAAAAGAAAGGTTTTATATTAGTATAAGCTAGAATGATAATTAATTGGTAAGGCTAAATCATCGGCGACGAACGGTTTTTTTTTTTTTTTTTTTTTTAATAGCAACTATAGATACAGGGAGATATAATTCAGCTCAAGTTCTTAAGTTTAATGTACAAACCAAATTTGCTGTGGTGATAAACAATGGAAAAACTTGTATCAATATTCCATGTGTTTATGATTTAGATTTTGTGTCATAAGAAAAGATAAAATGTATCTTTGTAGTTTACAAATCACGTTAAAAACATTCCTCGTTAGAAAAGATATTAATTAAGTGTCAAATTACGCCTCTTTTATTAAATAAAATTTTGTAGCTGTAACGCCCCAAAGTGGGGGTTAGAAGATAATTAAAATTAAAGTAAATAAAATAGATTAAGCTAATTCAAAACCAAAAAGAGACAATTACTAGAAATAGATTAAATACTTGCTCTGGGGTCTTCAAATTAAAAATATTAAAAAGTCCTAAATTACAAAATGTCTCAAAGTAAACAGATGTGGAACACTGTCGTATCGATATAACTTCTATACACAGAATACAATATCACACTGAGAATTAAAAATTAAATACAGTTAAACCGTACATAAGTTGTCTTGGGCTTTAGGCCCCCTAAAAACAACTACTGAGCATGACTAGCAGCTTAACACACTCTATAAAATCCTAAAAAGAAGGGGAAAAACATAAAAAAGGGGTGAGCCGAATGCTACACCAACAACATGCATCAATTCACATATACACATTTCACAGCATAAGGCATAACATAATAACCAACTCATCACATAACAATGTATATATGCATGCTAGTATGTAGAGCCAAATCTGGAGTTCATTCTTGAGCTACTGTACTTGTTTTGAAGCTTTATCAGAGTCTTCATACCTATCCATTTCTTTAAAACTATCAGTGTTGGAAAACAATATGCAGTGGAATTTTAAAAATTTTGAGTCAGAGTATTTTTTCAAAACACAAGTTTAACACGTTAAATACATAAATTAATGACAGATCATACTAACCTTTTTTTTTGTATATAGAGAAGCAGTAAGAATCCATGAAGAGAAGAACATTCCAAAAGAGCCTCAACCAATTAGTGTTCATTGCTATTCTCTATCCATGATCGAAGTGTAGGTGGTTACACGTCGTATAGCTTTTCCTTTGGCCCTGATGGTTTTTGTATAAACCGTCGTGAATATAGGACAAAAATTTTCTTCCAAACATTACACGATGGTTTATATAAAAACCGTCGTGTAATGCGTGCCCCCTCATTTTGAATCTAGGACTCCCTCTCTCTCTAAAAGCACTCTCTCTCTCTCTCTCAAGGATTCGCTTTGCTGCCGAAAGTCTCTGCCATCGGAAGCCTCCTTCCTGCCAGTAAGCTCCCCCTTCCTCTCTCTCTCCTCTCCCTCTTTGTCTCCTCTCTATCTCTCTCTCCTCTTCCCCCTCCCCCACCTGCCACCACCCGCCCTCCCCACCCCCCCTCGCCCTTCCACCTTGCCCACCCACCCCCCTGTCGCCCCCTACCCATCCCACCATCCCCCGGTCGGCCCCCTCGTGTAACGCCCGCCTAATTTGATGTAACGGATAATGTTATGTTAATGACGATGTTATGATATGTTTATGATGATGTTAAGTGATATACTCTTGATAAGTGTTATACTCTTGATAAGTGCTGTAATATATGATAAATGGTGCTAACCATTTTATTTTAAGTGTTATGACAGGTGATGCTCGCGTGG
>CAMOHE010043131.1:0-36823 GCA_946598075.1 Artocarpus hirsutus
AACATGCATTAAATGCAAGCTTATCACATTTGGTGACTCATGGTAGCCTTTATGGTTACCCCTAGGTGTCTTCTTGCTATTGGGCCACATTTCAAGCTTTGGTGGCCCAATCAAATTCAATTGGGTGTCCACTTTGTTGGGCCCAAAATTCACACAGTGTAATTTTTCGTCACGCAGTATTTTTCTTATACTGCCATGGTCAAATCAGTGTATTTCCTATCCCTAGACTGTATAAAAATATTTAACTTACTTTTCGTTCAATTTTGGAGGCCAATCATAACATTTTTCATATCTGCGTTTTCACTTAGCAGTATTCTTATACTACTCTGGCCTCCTTCCTACCCCAAATTAGGGTTCGGACAACCTCTGTGTCCTAATTACATTCTAGTCGTTCATTCGTTTATACCACAATTTCACAATTAATTGTGATATAAAATTCATTTTATGGATATTATTTATAGATTTTTGAGCAATTCAACTCATAAAATCTGTATTTTACCATATCCAACATTTCATCATATTTTCCATAAAATATGCAATCAATGCTGTTTATTCATACTTTATCGTAATTTTGTACAAAAATTACAACTTTTACAAAAATCACATTTTTAAAAGTTAATTCATTAATTAAACCTAATAAAATATTAGGTTTTGTTAATGACATT
Source organism: Artocarpus hirsutus (assembly GCA_946598075.1). Taxonomy (NCBI): domain Eukaryota; kingdom Viridiplantae; phylum Streptophyta; class Magnoliopsida; order Rosales; family Moraceae; genus Artocarpus; species Artocarpus hirsutus. The sequence goes on from CAMOHE010043131.1 coordinate 666, forward strand.
TTCTTGGTCATTACAACTACTACGATACTTGATGCCTAAATTTTAAGGCATGAGGGACACAACACCTAAAGAGAGAGAAGCGGGAAGGACGTGATTGAGGAGATGTAATGAAGTAACTAACTAGATAGACACACTACAATAGAAGGGGAGGAGACTCGAAAAAGGGTCCGAAACTAAGAATTCTAGGGATTATTATTTCGACATTGTTCTAAAAGCATGGGAGTGAAATTGAGTGTGCACCTAACTTCATCAATAGTGAAGGAAAACAGTGGATGTAGGCATTTCTTGACCAAACTACTATAAATTTCTTGTGTTGTTCTTCTTTCTTTCTTTCTTATTTTTATATTTTTCTAAGTTTTTCGATATTCTGATCCGTCTCAACCAAGTTTTCATTTCAAAAATTTGGTTTTTGGTTGTTGGTGAAATTTAACCGTCAACAATAACATAAATAATAATGCAATTGATAATTTCGTCCATGTCTTTATGGTAAAGACAATTGTCAAATGTATTTCGAGTCTGTTTTAATATATATATATATATATACACACACACACACACACACACATACATATATATGGATGAGTTTTCAATTAAAAAATCTCCATTGGTTGTTATCAATCTAATTATCATAATAATTCTGTTATACTTTAAAAGCTTAATTCTACACTTTTCTTTTAACTCATTTAAGAGACTTTAATAATATGGGAAAAGGATGAACTGAACACTGAACAAGGGAAAATCCATTTGAAACATGAGAGAAACACCATGTCGCTGCTCAACATGTGAACAAGGCCATGTCATCCTTACTCAACATGTGAGCAAGGCCATACCCTCCTCAACATGAGAGCAAGGCCATGCCTTTTTAAAAATTTATGCCTTTATCGGTAATTTATGCCTTTCCTCATCTCAAGTTGTTGAAAATATCTTTCCTTTCACTTTTCTTCAACCTTATAGCAATCATCCCTAGTCCAAACCATATATAGTTTTCTTCCTCCCATGTTTAGCATCTCTGTTCTTTCCTTACCACCACTCAACACATCATCTCCACCTCTGACAATCATAGCTTTATCATCTTCACCACCTCTTCCCCCTTGGCCTAGCCCGCAGCCAACCCAATTCATCACCCTAACCTTACACCTCTGCAGAACACGTTAACCATTTACATGGCCTACATGAGTCTGAATCCATAGAAATTTCCAACTCTACCTCTTAAACCTAGCCTTCTATGATCTCTCCTTCACCCCCACCTATGTTATTGTCACCCATTTAAAAAATAACATCCATAAACCCATCCAAAAAACTTGACTTAACTGTTCAACTATCCTTATCTAAAGATCTTGAACCTACCATAGTCACCCAAGCCATCAAAGACCACAAGTGGCATCAAGCTATGTTAGAAGAATATGACACTCTTTTTTAAAATGATACATAGAAACTTGTTCTCTAAAAAGAACCTTGTTGGTGCAAGTAGATTTTTCATATTAAACTTCTTCTTCTTGATGGTTTTGTTGATAGGTACAAAGTTTGCCTAGTGGCTAAGGGGTTTCACTAATGCCCTAGAATTGATTATTATGACACTTTTATTCCTGTTGTCAAGCTCACTACGATTCACCTCGTCCTTAGTCTTACTGTTAGTTATGGCCAGTCCTTATGGCAACTTGATGTCAACAATGCCTTTTCTACATGATCACTTATTTGAAGATGTCCTTATGGCTCAACCACAAGAGTTCTTGATCACAACCATCCCAATTATGTATGCAAACTTTGTAAGCAATCTATGGTCTTAAACAAGCTCCTCGAGGCTTGTATCATAGTTATGCAAGTTTCATGTCTCCTCTGGCTTCACCAATTCTCATGTCGACGCCTCTGTCTTTATCCTTAACACAAGTGGTAACATGATCTATCTTCTAGTCTATATTGACAATATTATTGTTACAAGTGACAATGGTGGAGAAGTGTAGAAGTTTATTATGTTCCTCTCTCAATGATTCTCTCACAAAGATATTGGGCCTCTTACCTACTTTCTTGGCACTGAAGTTACTTCGCATCACAATAGTTTGCTTAAGTCTCAATCTTGCTACATAGTCGATATTCTTGCTTGTACACACATGACAAATGCCAAGCTTGTCCCATCTCCTCTTACGCAACTGCAATGCTTGCTCTTTTTACTGGTACAATGCTATCTGACCCTATTGAGTATTGGACTATTGTTGAAAAACTATAGTATTTGTCACTAACACAGCTTGATATTGCCTTTAGGGTGAATAAATTTGTAACACTCAAGAAATTTACAAGTTCAAATTTGGAATTTAATCAAGATTTAAATGATGATTTTCTTTATAAAATTTTGTATTTGTTAATATGAAATTTTGTAATATGAAATTTTGTGATCTAGATGCAATAAAATTTAGGCAATAATTTCTTATGCATTGCATGTGCATTTTTTATGAATTAGTTGTATGCAAATTATGTACAAATTCAATGAGCTTAATGCTCAAAAATTTGTTAAGTACTTTAAGAGAAAAATTAGTGTCACAAGAATTATTGCTAAATTTAATTGTTGTGACAAATACCCATAGAGTAAATATTAAGTATGTGTTAAAGAGATTAGATATCATGCCAACGTCTTAACTAATGTGTAAGTTGTCAGTTTATTAGTGAGTTTAACTAGTGCAACTTAAAGTATATAGTCTAACTAGAGTTGGAATATAGAACCTAGAGACACTTAGAACGGAAAAGTGGGCAGTACAGTAGGATAAATTAGAGTTAAATCCATACAAATAGATGAACTATTGTGATGGAATTAAATAGTATTAGTTTTATAGTAACCCGGGATATTTTTAGACTATTAAGAAAAATATCTCCTTAGTACCATACTGACAATATAAGAAAAATATGGTTTTGGATAAAATTGTAAGGTTATGGATCAAAATGTCATCCAAAGTAGCCAACTCTTCAATTAGAAATCAAAATAATTTTATCTCCCTTTTCTCCCTCTTACTCTATCTCGTTTCTCTCTCTTCCATTACCAACCACCACGTTGATCACTATTCTAGTGTCTATTTTCCACACAATCGATGTCTTTGGAAAGCTGTCACTAAGTAGAGTTCAACAACATGTTGTGGCGACTGTAACTCCACCGGAGAAGGCTAGATGCACCGTCTAAAACTGTTAAATATCATAACTTTCGATCGAGATATCTTTGTCATCTAACATCTTATCGACATTAGTTTGGTCTCTATAGACTCAAAGTGATGAGAGGAACAAAGTCCTATTGGTGGCATCGTCAAATTTCAACTAAAGTAGCGTTGTCAGAGCCGCCCTCATTTCCCATCATATGCCATCCGATTCTACTGTTTTCAATAGCTTTGAGATGCACCACCATAAGAAAAATATTTTGAGAAGGACGGATAATGAAACCCCTTAATCAATTTAAAGATTCCATGGCTAGAATACCGTTGTCCATGTCACCTGTTGTGGCCAAAACCCTAAGTCCAAATCTACTATGTTAGAGGCTGAGTTTGGTGAAATTAACTACACCATTGGACTCAAAAAGGTCAATTTATGGGGGTAAACCCTAGCTCAGCTACCAACAGAACCTAGTCAATGCCAGTCAAAATCGGTCAACATTGGTCAAAGTCATCAAAGCCAGTAAATGGTTGATCAAAAATTCAAAATTTGAAAATTGCCTTCCCAACCTCCAATTGACAATATGAGTCTAGCTCCTAGCTTGTTTCAACATTCTGAACGCAACAGTGGTCTTCATTCGGACCAATTCTACTCAATTAGTACTCATTTGGTATCAATTGTATGTAGATCGAGGCAACGGAGTCAAGAACAAGTTTCCTAACACTTTAGAAATATCCAAGAATCATTCTTAGTAGTCCATAATCCCTCTAAGATTGTTCTTGAGAATGCTTCTTGGACTATAGAATAATGAGGTACAACTAAAATTGTATTGCTCAGATGCTAGACAAGTTTCAAATTTTACCTATAACATGAATTAATGGTTTTCATATGCTTTATACATGTTTGAAATATGTTTGCATTTGTTATGTTTATTATTTTTGATGCCAAGTTATGAAATAAAGTATGCTCAACATTTGTTATGCATATTATTTTAAATCCAAGTCATGACCTACAATATGTTCACTTAGTTTACAAGATTTATAAACTAAAGAGGAGATAATTAAATGTTGTACCAACCTCTACTCGAGTGAGGATTATAAGTCTCCCGACCCAAGGAGAGCATCATATTAAGTTAAGTTACGACCTTGGAGTTTAATGGTCATGTGCATTGGTACACACATTTGGACTCATAGTTCAAGATAAGATAAGAATATTGATGATAAGGTGTTCATAATTGAGCATAAATAAACTCATACATTAAGTTATAGCTAGTTTTTTTTTTTTTGAAGAAATGTTTTATGATAAAAGTTTTTTATAGATGTTTTATGAGAAATGTTTTACAAGGAATATTTTTATATTTTGTGAGATATGTTTAGACTTGTTGAGCAAAAACATAATCAGTTCCTTCATGCTATAGGAAACCTTACCAATAGGCTAGTAGGATCATTTAATGGGCTTAGCATAGTGGTGGGATAGATGTGAAGATCGAGCTATAGATACCACTATAGTTAATTTCTTCTTTTTGAAAGTCTTTTTATTTAATAAAGTATGTAATGGTCTAGTAGCATACTAGTATTACATTTGACAAGATAGTTTTAATATGTATTTTTTATTCTTAAGAAAGAAAAAAAAGAAAAGAAAGTGTTTTAAAAAATTTTTTTTGTGACTGTCAAAAGAAATAATAATGATTATGTTTTAAAAGAAAAAGGAAAAGGAAAAATTATTCCGCAATTAATGAATAAGTATGCTTATTCTTTTTATGAGTAAGATTTTTTTTTTTTTTTTTTATGAATAAGTATGATTATGTTCAAGTAGTTTCCGAATTTATTTTCTTACTAGCTAGTAAGATTAAGATTAAGAAATTAAGTTTAAGCATGTTAAGTAACGGATCGAAATAGTTGGCTCATCCCAAAATTGTCCTAGTTTATGCACCAACCTATCAATGAATACTTGAATACAGTAAAGTGGCTTTTACGCTATCTCTATGGGACTTTGGACTACAGTTTTACCCTTCAACATCAATCTTCCTTGTCTCTCCATGCTTTTTTTTTAATGTTGTCTGAGCAAATAATAAGGATGATTTCACTGTTGCCAATACCTACCTTGTTCACCTAGGCTGCAATTGTATCTCATGGAGTTCAAAGAAGCAACGCACCATAGCCCTTTCCTCTACTAAAGTGGAATACCACTCTGTTGCTGCCACTATTGCAAACTTGAGTTCGATATGCTCTTTTCTAACTGAACTTTGTGTTCATCTTCCTCAATAGCCAGTGATCTACTGTGACAATGTTGATTGAACTCATCTTTGCTCAAATCCAATATTTCATTTTTGCATAAAACATGTTACTTTAAATTATCATTTTATTTGTGAACAAGTTTAAAGTAGTGCTCTTCGTGTGCCAAGTGTCTCCTCCAAGGATCAATTTGTAGATGTTCTCACTAAACCACTTCCACATACTCGTTTTCTCACTCTATAGTCTAATCTCCTCCCAAAGATCTATCTTGGAGGGGCATATTAGAGAAAAAAAATAGATATTGTATTTATTTCAATGTGTAAATATCTAGTATTTAAATGTCTACCGATTTTGTTCAAGTTTTGATGGAATTTTTATGGAATGGTATGGGTTTGATGTCAAAGGAATTTAGAAGCTTTCAAGTGCTAAAAAGTGAGGACAAACACCTAGGAATGATTAGGTAAAATCCTAATCTCATAAGCTATGTTAAAGTTTATAATTTTTTTTTTATGTATACCATGTGTTTGGCGTATGTATAGGCTATGGCTTGTAAAAGAAACTTTATAGTATGGCTATGATATGAGAAGTATGTATGATGGAGATGAAGCATCTCTAGAAACTAGGGTTTTATGTGGTTAAAAACCAATTTGAAAGACTTTGCCCTAAAACAAAGTTTTGATGCTTTTACCAAAAATGGTGATTTTGTTGGATTTTTAGGCAACCTAAATTTTAGGAAGATGCTAGATCTACCAAAAACAGTAAGAGTAACAAGTTTTATGAGCAAAGTTTTGTAGAATTCTAAAAGGACTAAATTGAAAAGATTATTCCAAATGTAGTAGATTTGAAAATTAGTTCAAAAGTCCAATGCAAGGCCGGATTGAAGGAAAGTTAAAAAACAAAAATTGTAGATCTCGTTGAAACAGATTAAAATTACAAACGGTTTGTGAAAATTTTATAGCGATTTCAAGTTATGAATTTTATCAGATTTTAAGCACAAAATTTTGTAAAAAGGAAAACGTTGTGAAATTTTTTGAAGTTGACCAAGAAGCTTTTGTAAGCTTTTAATCCTTGTGAAAAATTAAACATTTTGGTAGAAAGCAATCGTTTTGTGGTCTCCGGGGAAAAATGTAAAGATTTTGTGTTTTGGGCTAGAATTGTAAAACCATGTGAAATGAGAATTTTCACTAAAGAATGTTGGTTTCCGGTATTGCTATGGATAGTAAGTAACCACAAGTTCTTAGTTTGAAAGGATCAAAAGTTTTTACCAAGAAAGAAAAAAGATGTATGTTTAAGGGCAAAATGGTCATTTTTTGTAAAAAAGCCAAAACGGAACCCAAGGTAGGGGTGGCAATAATCGTGTTCGTGCCGTGTTCGTGTCGGCATGTTTAGCCTTAACACGAACACGACACGATTAATAAACGTGTCAGAAATGCCAACACGAACACGATACGCCTATGGCACGCATAACACAGCACGACACGATTAACACGATTATTAAATGTGCCGTGATGGGTTGACACAATAACAACACGCATATGACATGTTTATTACCCAATTAACTAAAAAAAAATTAAAAATAATTTAAAAAAATTTTAAAAAAAGCTAACAAAGAAAATTAACAAAAACACAATATCTAATTAATACTAACCTACTATAAATATTTCAAATATTTTTATTTTTAAGTTTAAATGTGTTATAAATGGACGGGTCGTGTCGTGTCGTGTCAACACGTTTACGGCCCGTTTAATTAAACGTGTTAAGGCGTGTTTAGCGTGTTAGCACGAATCCAACCCGTTTATTTTCATGTTATTCGTGCCAACCCATTTATGGCACAATTAATAAACGTGCGGTCCAAACCCATTTATCTCGTGTCATTTTCGTATCGTGTTATCGTGCCGTGTCCAAATTGCCAGCCCTAACCCAAAGTACCCGATTTAAGAAAACACCCTAAGTGACAATTTTTCTGTAACCCATAAGTAACAAGATGGTAAGGTGAAAACGAGAAGTTTAGTAAAGTTACAAGGTTCACGAAAAACCTTTTAAGGGTAAAATCGTCATTTTAAAGAAAGCTACTAAAACAGACCTGAGTCCTCTAAATTAGCGAGACACCCTTAGATAGAAAATATTCCATAATATGTCAAGTAATGAAACCTTCAAGTAAGATGGGAAATATAACTAAGGGACATGTAAGTTAAGTAAAGGAAAGGTAAACCGATAGGAAATGAAATTAAGTCTAATGAATGAATGGTTAACATATAAGATATATTATCGATCAAGTAAGTTGATAATGAGGAAGTTTGCTAATAGTCAAATGTCATTTGAACATAAAGCTGACTAAGAGAAAGAAAATGAATGAAATGGGAACGCTAGAGCTAAGTCCAAGTAAGTTTCAAACCTCACCTATAGAATAAAGAAAATGAATTTCAAATGCTTTGAATATATTTTATGTTTGTATTTGTTATGCATAAAGTTTTAAAGTTTAAGTAAAGACTTACAATGTATTTGCAACTATTATGTTTAAAGTATGTTTGCATTTGTTACGCATGATGTTTTAAAGATCAAGTCATGTTTTACAACATTTTTGCATTATTTAAATGCCAAGTTATAGCATATGATATGTTAGTATTTAATATGCTCACTAAGGTTAACAAAAAGGTAAAGCAAAGATGATATGTAAGTGTCGTATCAGTCTCCTTGATGTGAAGTTTACAAGTTAAGTTAAAATTATGACTTTGTTGTTTGATGGTCTTAAGTCTTCCACAAGGACAGTATTATGTTCTCATGATTGATGATGTTGATATAAACACTTATGTTCACAAAATAAAAAAAAAAAAAAAGAGATAAGAATGATGAAAAAAAGCTTAAGTAAGTTATGAACGATATTACAAAACTCATAAATGGATATTCATAAATGAGCATAATGGAATCATGCATTATGATCTTGTTTGCATTCCTTTCCTTGAAATGTTTTTATGATATGTTTATTAAAAATATCTTGAGAAATGTTTATAAAATACATTTTATGAAAATTATTTACAAGAAAAGGTTTATGAAGAGGTTTTATGAAAGAAAGTTTTAAATGTTTTGTAAGATGATATTTGAACTTATCAAGTGAAAGCTTATTACAAGTTTCTCCATGTATAGGTAGTTCTACAGAGAGCCAGTATGACTAGTAGAAGAGCTCGGTGTTGCAGTGACAGATAAGAAGGTTGGATATGGATTCCACTATGGTAGTTTTCCACTGCTTAAAGATAAAGTTTCTACTGTTTTAACGAAAAGCTTTTTCTAAGTTTGAAAAGATGTTTTATCAAAAGTTTTACAAAAGTAAAATGTTTTCTTGATATGTTTTGGAAAATATTTTGAATGATTTTAAATTCAAGTGTTGAGTTATGTCTCAACTTTTGTTACAATGAAAGTCACAATAGAGTCATGAAAATTTTTAAGTATGTTTAAAGAAAAAAAATGTGCTCTTACTAAGTAAGTAAGATTAAGTTTAAGAAATTATGTTTAAGTAAGTTAAGTGATGGTCCAAATAGGCGGGGCGTCATAGCCGGAATTTTTCATGCTTAAACCATAACCTAGTCCTAAACTTGCCCATATTCAATCTTGCATTAATTAAATCGTAACAACTTGAACTTACAAAACCATACCAAAAACACAAATAGAACCCTATTTATATGCCAACAACACCAAAAATATAAACTAAACCAATCTTTAAAGTAACAAGAGAATGGATTAGATCATATACTCTTGAAGAATACTACTCTAGTTTCTACTCTCTTTCTTCTTCGTCTTCTTCTTCTTGATTGAGTGGTTTTATGTGAGTGTCAATGGTAGCAAAAAATTAGGATGTAATGGAGAGAAAGTGTTATGGTTTTGCAAAAGGGAAAAGGAAAGAAAGTGGAGCAAATGGAGCACTAATAGATTTTGCCTCATATATATATATATATATATATATATATATATATATCTTGATGTTAATGATCATTATCTTTTAATATGGATTTGCTTAAGCCTTATAAAAAATTGCTCCATCAAGTAGTCAAACTATATTAGGCTTTTCACTATTCCATGGGTTAAATCTTCTCCATTTGTTACCCTACTTTACCCATAAAAATCTATTGATTTAAGGAAGCAGATAAAACTCCAACTAGTGGGAAAACTAACTAGCTAATGGAAGATTTTTAGTTCCTATTAGATCCTTTAACTTTACTTAATTATAGTCTAAGACTAACATCCAAATTAATCGATATTGATGTTAATATTTAATTACATAATAAAATTGGACAACACAAACTTTACTTTTCTTGCACTTGTCTAGGAGAGGACATAGTCTTTAACACGATCAATTTCGAGTTCAAATAGCATTCTTTTCACTAAAAATGCTACTCGCGTAACTCCAATTTTAGCTTATAGGCAATTAACGACTTACAATGTATTGGAGTGCTTCTCAGTACACTGTTAACACTGCACTTGACTTGGAATTCTTATAAATCAAATTCTTAAGTTATTAATGGATTAAAATTTACTGTCTTAAATCATAGTGGAAAATTATCAACTGAATTTCTCGATCACAAAAAAAATAAATTTAATTTTAATATTTACTATAGAATTTTGGGAATTTTGGAATTTATATATTAATTCCATAAATTCTTTAATCACAAAATCAAACATGATATTTTCTATGAAAATCTTTGACTTAAATACGTAAATTACAATATTTAAATGTAGGATTTTCTCAATCATTGCAGAAAAATCCTTAATTAATTGGCTTATAAATTATTAAATTTTTCCACATTTTACAATCCAAAAATTGCTTCTAAATATATTTAGATAATTTATCGAAGAGCATTGACTCTCCAAAAAAGATTTGGGTCAAAGTCACAAAATGTGAATTCTCAAAAGAGTTCTTTTAAATAGATTTAAAAACTTGTAACAGACTTTTAATAAGACATTATAAATTTTATTCTAACATTTTAGTACTTATTAGAAAATTGAAAAACCATTTTAACCCATTTTATTTTTAAAAATATGATTCCAAATATTCAAAATCTATAACTTTTACTTCTTTTTTCTAAAAACTAAAATCTAAACTGAAAGCTCTTAAAGGTTCGGTTGCAAAAGCCTCAAACCTCCTTTTTCGTTTTTTTCCCGAGAGATACAAAAAGTGTGAGATATTCATGATCATTGTGGCACGATCAATTGTGTTAAGAAACATAACAACCAAAAAAAAAAAGCATGTCGGAACATGACATTTAGTTATGAAACCACATATCTTTCCCAAATATGTAAAAATGGTAAATTTAATAAGCAAAACATCTCATATATTGATAGATCCAAAAATCTTGGTACAATTAAGAATACATAATAATCTTCCAATATCCTACACCAACATCTCTAACCACTAGTGAATCCTACAAAACCAAAAATAATCAACGACGATGTTGTCTATCTTCAACTCCTTGACTTTGTTTTATGGCAAGAATATTATGCAACACTCATGAAAAAAAAAACTATTGTACTTAAATTAAAAAAAAATTATTAAAAAACATGAAATCTTGATACGTAGATCTCATAAATCCTGCAACACAACCCACAAAACTCCAAAAAAGAAAAACAAAAGAAAGAAAGAAAGAAACGAAGTTAGAAGATCAAAAGGAAAAACCTAGAAATTAGACCCAAAATCTCAAGCACCTACAAGCTGCTTCAAGTATCATATGTCCCCTTCGAAGTTTCACATGACAACAAAAGCTCAAACAAAGGGAAACAAATGACATTAATAACAAAGAAACCAAAAAAACAAAAAACAAAACAAAACAAAAAACGAAACAAAACATCACAAACGGAGGAAAAACAACAGCAACAACAATGACTGACAGTTAATAATCAAGAATAGCATCAGAAAAAATCACCCAAATTGATAATCAACATCACAAATAAGAAACAAGGAATACTATTATCCCTCTGGAACAATAATAACAAAATACTCGCAGGAAAAATTACAATATATCAACATTCACATTATCACAAAAGCCTAATCTCTTGCATTTTTTTTTTCTTTTGCATCTTCAAAAAGAAAAAGGGAAGTAACTTACAGCAAATATAAGAAGTAAACAGCCTTTTTCCCGCACACGATTCCATTCCAGATGTTTTTGAGAAAAACTTGCATCCCAAAACATTTTTTTTATTTTTGAAAACTTTTATTTTTTTTATTTTTGAAATTTTTTTGAAGAAAAATTTTCAAGCCAAATAATACTCAATTAATCAAATTCCTAGATCGTTAGGAGTCACACCAAACACACTTTGAATTTCTAACTTTTTTAGGCAAGGGTTTTAATCTTGTGGTCGTGGGATCGAGTCCCAATAGTGGGCCTTTTTAACAGAATCTAAAAAATTTTATGATTACCTAAACCTATAAAATAAAGACAAGATACTAAGATTTTCTTTATCTTGAACAAATAAAGTAGTGAGTAAAAAGCATTCACCATTTTTTAAATTTTTAGATTTTTGAATTTTTAATTTTTTGATTTTTAATTTTTTTTAATAATAAGCACACTAATTAAAACATGCAAATAATTAAAACTAATATTTACAAAGGACTAGGATACTTGTTTTCCTGTTTAATTTAGCAATCTGACAAAGTAATAGCACCTCCTCAGCAACGGCACCAAATTTTTGTTGTATTGCCTGAAATGATTCTTTAAACGCGAACGTTTGTAGTATAAAAAGGTTGCCGTATCCATAGAGAGGTGAAAAATTTACAACTTAGAAGATTGATAAAAATAAACAATCAAAAAGGCAAGTGATTTTTCAAAATAAAGTTCAAAATAATAGAATTATTTTTGTAATTTTTTATTTAAAATTTAAAACATAAAATTAACAAGGTAAGGTTTCGAGAATCATTCATATGTTTTATAACCGATATGGAAATTAACTCTAAAAAGTAATTATCTAAAGTATTTGATTTATTATATCTTTTTTTGTTAATAGCAAGCATATGTACTATTTTTATTAGTCAAGCTAAAGCGATAATACAGCAAACTATAATGCAGTAAGAGTTTTTCTATAAAAAGTAGCAAAAAAAAATCATCTCTCATTAATGATTTGGTGCACTAACTATAAAAATTATAACTGATGTCACTACAATTATAAGTAACATAATTTTGAGATAGAAAAGATAATAACAAATCAAAATTAACACATTTTAATGGAATAAATTTTACATTAATTCTTGTAGAACTTCATCTCATTAAATAGTTTAAGAATACACTATGACATCCTCTGTTGACAATAAATCAAGCATTACCAAGCATTTACTATGCCAATTAATATCTATAATGCAACAAAAACTCAACTTAATAAACATGTATGATTTTAGTATCATTAATATTAATTAAGTAATACAATTAAATTACATAAAGAAAGTATGACTGAATTTATACAAAAATTGGGCAGCAGAACAACATTAACAATAATGACTAACAACATAGAAAATATATTTTATTCTACAAAAATATAAGCATTACAAAGCAGATATGGAGTTAAAATCCATACCAAAGTACTATACATACAAAATTATCTCTCTATCTAACTAGATTCTCTACACTAATTTAGGCATTATTTTATTATTTTTAATGGGATCGGATGAGTACCCTAACAGCATCTCCTCTCAAATGGGAGATTGCTGAGCTAAAAAGCTCAATAGAAGAAAAAGAAAACAATATGAATGTGAATTTATTTATTATTCATATAACAAAGTTGTCCTATTTACATTCATTTCTATTGCACGTATGAAAAGCAAACAAAAGTCTAAGACCATTAGTCTAAACCTTTAAGAATCATGCATATAATAGACAGATTATGCGGAAGACCTAAATCTTAAAGGTGATGGTCTAAATCATAATATCCACAATCAAGGGAATAAAATTACGTGCTTTATTCGTGCTAAGATTGTTATATTATCTATATCTCTAATAGAAGATGGCTTGTCTTGGTCATCAGAATGGGACTTCATGAGTGGAAAGTTGGTGCATTGTCATAGGTGACAATGTATTAAATCGAGACAAAAGTTGAATTGATTTGGTTAACAATTCTGCTTGTTTAAATAAATTCACTTTTGACAATCATATGTGTTGTGTCTTAATCTTGAAATAATTAATAGGCCCGTATTCTAGACTTATGTCTTTTGATATACTAAAGGGTGACATCCTGACTTAATAGTCGTACGCATACTAATACATTAGAGACATGACTCTTGATTCACGTAGACTCGTTATTCATAGATATGGAATCCATAGTTTTTTTGTAGAGTAAATGATATTCTCTTATATGCATTATCCTATAGTTGGAAGACTAGAGCGTTCAACCATTTAGATATATAGGTGTAACCAATGGTATACTATCTATGGATAGTAAGCATTCTAATGGTGTGATAATGGAACCTGAGATATAAATAATCAGAAAGGTGAAATGAAATTTATCCTTAAGCTGATTATAAATATCCTATGGGGATGTGACACATTATGATATGTCATTGACGATTAGCTTGTTGAAGCTTTGTAATTTTATATAGTTTAAAAGTGTAGCTTTAAGCTTTTAACGGAATAGCATTAGAGTTGATAATTATAAAATGTGTATCTAGGATATTGTATTTTATAATTATAGAAGTTTGATCTATATATGTCCATCAGGTCCTCTTTGCTAGCTCATAATAAATTCTGTAACGATATGCATGTTTTTCCCACATGTTGGTGACTTATGTTAAATTATTAGATTAGCAAAAATTTGATAATACTAGATTTAATAATTCATGTTAGTTTATTGGTTGAATTAATTTTGAGAATTAATTCAAGATAAAGATGTTGAATTATTTGGTTAATATTTTATTTACTATAAGATTGTTTGTATATGACTAGTTTAATAAGAGAACTTCACTATTAGGTTATTTGAATTAAAATTGAGGCTCTATCTAAGATTCCTGAGTGTCAATAAAATATTCTGAGGATTTTAGATTATCGCACAGTCGGCAGGCCAATGGGAAACTTTGACAAGCCGATAGAGTAAGTTCAGCAAACCGATCTCCCAAATCAGTTTGTTGAACATGCAATAATTAGTATATGCATTTTGATGCGTTTTTCATTCAAAGTTGATCCATACTCGGATTTTGAGGCCTATCTAATAAGCATTAACCCTAAATTCGACCATTATAAATATGGGACGACTTTTCTTAGTTATTCAGATTATTTGAGAAACTCTGAAACTCTCTAAGTGCTATTGTTTAATATCAAAAACCTTAGCTCTAGGTCTTCTTAACTGGTTGGAAGGAGAGTCACCGAAGGAAAAACTGTATGATGTATGACCAACCACACTTCGATCATTGAGGCTCTTTTAGAACATTCTTTTCTTTACGGATTCCTACTGCTTTCGGTATATAAAAGAAGTTAGTATTGTTAGTGATTTATCTATTTAGCATGTCAAACTAGTGTTTTAGAAAATATTTTGATTTAAAATTTTTAAAACTCTACTGCGTACTGTTTTCCAATAATTGGTATCAAAGCCTAGTTTTTACGTTAATTTTACAGGTTTGTGATCAAGCCATAAACATGGATTATGTGATCTTATTCTTTCCTATGTTTGAATTTAATTTTTTAGATAGTTGATACTTCAAGATTTCTATATAATTAAATGATGTCAAGAGATTATGTGGTGAATGTTTATTATTTAATTATGGTTAATTAAATTTATATTTTAATTATTTATTAATTAATTAATTTTTGCCTGTTATGGTTCCTTAGAGATTAGAATTTGTATCTAAGCTTTTTATGTAATTATATAGCGGGCTATCATCACCGTTTAGGATTTATTATTTTAATTTTAATTTGTAAAATTTGTATTAAAATAATTATTTGAAGTAAAGATGAATCTAGAAGATGGAGATGATAAAAGTTATATTGTTTTTCTATGTTTATAAATTTTTATGCGTTTAAATTGTTGAAAATAAAATTAAAAACTGCTTTCTACATTATTTCTGGAAAAAATACTCATTCAGCTCAGTTGACAGGCTGAACCTTTTGAGTCAACAGGCCGATTGTCGCAGACCGGCAGGCCGACCTAAAAGTTTGATGGGCCAACAGTGGGGGAGAACATTTTTTGAAAAAGATACGTTTTTTGGTGCAATTTTTGATTTTGTTTTTGAGACAATTCTAAGAAACATGAAATTTTATGATGACTAGAAAAATAACCTTTTTGATATATAAGAGATTGAAGAATAGAAGACGGATGCCACATGAAGAATGATACAAAGAGAAGATACAAGATGAAGAATCGATAATATGCTTTGATTGATCTTTTGTAATCTTTATTTTCTTTTCTCTAGGATGGAACCATGACATTACGGTTATTTATTATTTTGCCTGTAGCTTTGAATGTTGCTTTGTTTGTCTGTATTATAATATGATTTACCATGTATGTTGATAACATGCCATCAGGAATAAGAGTATCACTCATTAAAAATTGTTTATGCATGTTAGCATAAAACCTTGACTTTTAAAATATTGAGTGGGAGAAGGTTTTCGAAGAAAGGACCTATGGACTTCATCGTTGGTCCATAGGTAGCACATGGTGGTTTCAACCCCAAGGAAAGGATTTTGCCATATACTAGGTTGGATCTCTAAGAGGATAATTTGCTTTAGCATAGTTTATCGTTGGTCACCCCAAGGTGATAATTATAAACCATGGATAAAGTAGTTGAAATGATAGTCATACACTCAAGATTAATTTTTTTTATTAACCTCCCTAAAGAGCTTTGTTAATGAAATTAATGGCCAAAGAAATTATTATTAATATATGCTAGATCAGACGGGTCTTGGATGGCATATATTAATCAGAGGGGATCATGTTCCTAATTGAATTTGACAAGTCTCACTTAGGCGGCTTATTGGAATCTAAGTTGGGAATTATCATTGTAAGGTTGTGATTTTTTTCAAGGTTTTGACACATAAAGACAACTGTATGTTTACTTGTTTGTGTTATCATACTAAACTATTATGGAATGTTTGCTTATATTTGGCATATGAATCTTTATTGTAAATTAAAATGTCTGAAAACGCTTTATCTTTGATACTTGATAAGAACATGTTAACTAGTGAGAATTATAATGATTGGAAACCGAACCTAAATATCTTCCTATCTTTTGAGAAACAAATATTTATGCTAACCACATCGTGTCCTCTTGCGCCTATTGATGAATCTACTAATGAACATATCCTAGCATATAATTGCTGGAAGGAAGCTGATGATCAAACCCGCTACTATTTCATGGCTAACATGAATAATATGCTATAGGCTCAACAAGAAGATTATGAGACTGTTCGTAGAGCTTGGATAATCTTGATGACATGTTTGGATGCCAAGCCTTGAAAAAACGGCAAGGGGCTCTTTAAGAGCTCCTTAACTACAATCAAAGATCGAGGACTCCTGTAAAGGAGCATATGATGTTGGTCATAGGCTACCTCACTAAGACTCAAACCCATAGAGCTGACATTGATGTGAGTCACAGATGACTATGGTCTTTGAGACTCTATCTAAGGAGTTCATCCAGATTAGAGCTCATATAACTTGAGCAATATATGGGGTGTGACCTTGACTGTGCTGATGAAGCAGTTACAAGAGTTTGAAAATCTAATTAAGGAAGCTCTAGCTAGTGGCGAAATGAACTTGACAGTCGTATCTGGTTCTAATTCTAATTCTGGGATTAAAAAGAAGCAAAAGCCCAAAAATGAGAAAACTTCTATCCCAGCAAATGGCAAAGATAAGAGAGAAATAAGAGAAACTTGAAGAAAATAAAGTTTTTTTTTTCTACAAAAAGGTTGGGCACATAAAGAAGAATTGAAAGGTCTTCCTATCTAAAGAAAATAGGTGCAAACTTCTAGTAATTGAGACTTGTTTAGTCAAAGAATCTAGCGACACTTAGGTCATAGATTCTGGTGTGACTAATCATGTCTATGCTTCTCTAAAAGGATTTAAGAAAACAAGAAGTTTGCTACATGAGCATTTCACACTTCAGATGGGTGATGAATCCTTAGAGTTGGTTGAAGCAGTGGGAGACGTCTATCTTTACTTTGATAACTATAGGACTTTGGTTTTGAGAGATTATTTTTATGCTCCTAAATTTAAAGCCAATTTAATATCTTTCGCTTGTCTATTTAAAGAATCTTATTCAGTTTCTTTAAATAATAAAGTTGTGATTTGTAAAAAGAAATCTTTTATTTGTAGTGATGGATGCAAAACAACCTATATTTTATCAAACATAAGATGGATTCACTGTTGAACACTAAGATCGATTATAACTTTAAAAGACTCAAAACTTCTCACTCTAATGAGACTTATCTTCGGCATTTGCAATTAGGTCATATTAGCCTAAATAGAATTCAAAAGTTAATAATGGATAGACCTTTAAGTCATTTAAAGGTAGAATTTATACCACAATGTAAATCTTGTTTGGAGGGCAAAATGACTAAAAAACCATTTAGGTCTAAGAGCAATAGGGTAGAAGGGGTTCTAGAACTTGTCCATAGTGATGCTTTTGGTCCCATGGGCATCAGGACACGTGGAAGGTATGAGTACTTCGTCACTTTATTAATGATTACTCAAGATATAGGTATGTCTACCTAATGCATCATAAAAGCGAAACTTTTGACAAGTTCAGGGAGTTTCAAGGTGAAGCAAAAAAAGCAATTAGGTAAACCCATAAAAGCACTTCGATCAGATCGAGGCAGAGAATACCCTTCCAATGAGTTCATAGGACACTTATTAGAGAATGAGATCTTATCCCATTTCACTATGCTGAGCACTCTACAGCAAAATGCGAAATTGAAAGAAGAAATAGGACTTTGTTAGACATGGTTAGATCCATGATGAGTTATTTGATATTACCTTTATCCTTTTAGCGATATACACTAAAACCGTATGTTATCTTTTGAACAATTGCCTTCAAAGTCGGTTCCTAAAACTCCTTACTAGTTAGGGACTGGTAGGAAGATATCTTTAAACCATATTCGCATATAAGGATGTCTGGCTCATGTCCTGTATAAGGAAACGAATCAGTTGGAAGCACATTTGGAAGTTTACGTGCTTGTAAGATATCCAAAAGGGACAAAAGGGGATTATTTCTATAACTCGAAAGAAAATAAAGTCGTGGTTTCAACAAATGCAACATTCCTTGAGGAAAGTCACATGAACGACTTTAAGTCTCAAAGTAATGTGGCACTAGAGGAGTTAGCAAGTGATTCAATCATTCTGGGGGTTCCTATTGAAACCAATCCAATTAATGTAGAAAAACCAACTAAATAACAACCTAAGGGGCTTCAACATAATAGGAGAATCGGGCATCAACCTGAGAGGTATATTTTCCATGGTGAAGCCTACTTAGCTGAACCAATTGAAAATGATAGGGATCCTTACACTTACACATAGGCTATGTAGGATGCTGATTCAAAGCTCTGGACAGAAGCTATGAATACTGAGATGAAGTCTATCGAGACTAATCAAGTCTAAAAACTTGTGAATCTTCTCGAAAAAGTAAAACCCATAGGGTGTAAGTGGATCTAAGAAAGAAGCAAATGAGAAAGTTGAAACCTATACGTCTAGATCAGCAGCTATAGGATACACACAAAAGGAAGGAATCGATTACGATGAAACCTTTTCGCCTGTAGCCATGCTTAAGTCCATCCGTATTCTCTTGTCCATAGCTATCGCTCTCGATTACGAGATTTGGCCAATGGATGTCATGACCTCCTTTCTAAATAGCTATCTTGATGAGTCCATATATATGGTGCAGCTAGACGAGTTCAAGGCTAAGAGTCAAATGAGAAAGGTCTATAAACTGTTAAGTCAATTTATAGACTTAAGCAGGCTTCTCTTCTTGGTACATAAGATTTGATCAGGTGATCAAGACTTATGGGTTCGAACAAAACGTGAAAAAACCATGTGTCTACAAACACATTAAGAATGGGAATGCAATTTTTCTGCTACTCTATGTAGATGACATTTTGATGATTGGCAATAATGTTAAGGCATTATCATTGGTCAAATTATGGTTGATCAAGTAGTGTGACAAGAAGGACTTGGGTGAAGCTAATTATGTTCTGAGTATCCACATCTTTTGAAATAATAAGAACAGAATGATAACTTTATCCCAAGCTGCATATATAGATAAAATTCTCAAGAAGTATGCAATGTAGAATTCTAAGAAAGGTGGGCAACTATCTAGGTCTAGTATTACTTTTTCTAGAAAAGACTCTCCAAAGTCAAATGAAGGAAGAAAATACATGAAGAAGGTGCCTTATGCTTCGGCAGTGGGTAGTCTCATGTATGCGATGATTTGCACGTGATCGGACATTTGTTATATGGTCGGGATAGTAAGTCAATTTCAATCAGATCTAGGATCAAACCACTAGGTTGCAGTCAAGCATATTTTCAAGTACTTGAGAAGGAATAAAGGTTATGTGCTAGTGTATTTTGGTGAGGATCTAACATCTCTAGGATACACTTATTAGGATTTTTAATCCTGTATGGATTTAAGAAGATCAACTTTTAGTTCTATGTTTACTTTGGCTGGAGGGCCATTGTTAGGAGAAGTGTCAAGCAAAATTGCACTTTAGATTCAACGATTGAGGCCGAGTATGTGGCAGCTAGTGATGCTTAAAAAGATGCAATATGGCTCAATGAGTTCCTTGGAGATCTTAAAGTAGTTCCTCGTATAGATAAAATGGTATCACTGTATTGTGATAACACTACAGTGATAGCTAATGCTAAAGAACCAAGATTTCACAAGAAAAGCAAGCATCAGAAGTATCATGTGATAAAGGACATCATGCAAATATGGAAATGTGTTTGATCTTGTCTGAGGACATTATGGCCTACCAAGGCTATAGGGATGCATAAAATATCATATTTACTCACTTAGTGCAAGTGGGAGATTGTTAGACATAGTGCCCTAAGGAGTAAAAAGTTGTAATATGCTTTTGGAGACATTTCTCAAAAAAGAGTTTATTTATTATTCGTATACCAAATGTTGTCCTTTTAAATTCACTTCTGTTGAATGTATGATAAACAAACAAAAGTGTAAGACTGTAGGCCTAAACCTTTAAGAATCGTGCATATGATGGACAGATTATGCAGAAGACATGAATCTTAAAGGTGATGGTCTAAATCATAAGATCCACAATTGAGGGAATAATGTTGGGCACTTTATTCATACTAAGATTGTTATGTTATCTACATCCCTGATGGGAGATGGCTGTCTTAGTCATTAGAGTAGGACTCTACAAGTGGAAACATTGGTGCATTGTCATAGGTGATGGTGTATTGGATCATGACAAAAGTTGAATTGATTTAGTTAATAATTCCATTTGTTTAAAATAATTTACTTTTGACAATCATATGTGTTGTGTCTTAATCTTGAAATGACTAATGGGCCCGTATTCTATACTTATGTATTTTGATGTACCAAAGGATGACATCCTGACTTAATGATGATACACATAACAATACGTTGGAGACATGACTCTTGATTTAAGTAGACTCATTATTCATAGAAATGGAATCCATAGCTCTTTTTGTAAAGTTAACGATATTCTCTTATATACATTATCTTATAGTTGGAAGACTGGAGCGCTCAACCATTTAGATACATAGGTATAACCCAATGGTATACTATCTATGGATAGTAGCTATTCTAATGGTGTGATAATGGAGTGCAAAATAAAAATAATTAGAAAGGTAAAACAAAATTTATCCTTACGCCAATTATGAATATCCTTTAAGGATGTGACATATTATGATATGTCATGGATGGTTAGCTTGTTGGAGCTTTGTAATTTCATATAGTTTGAGAGTGTAGCTCTAAGCTTTTAGTGGAGTAACGATAGAGTTGATAATTATAAAATATGTATCGGGATATAGTATTTTATAATTATAGGAGCTTCATCTATATCTATGCATCGGGTCCCCTTTGCTAGCTCATAATGAATCATGTAACAATACAGCTTGTTTTTCCTACAAATTGTTGACCTATGTTAAATTATTAGATTGGCTGAAATTCGATTACACTAGATTTAACAATTCGAATTAGTTTATTAGTTGAATTAATTTTGTGAATTAATTCAAGATAAACATGTTGAATTATTTGGATATTATTTTATTTGCTATAGGATTATCTGTATTTGACTGTTTTAATCAGATTACTTCTCTATTGGGTTATTTGAATTAAAACTAAGGCTCTATCTAAGATTCCCTAGTGAAAACAAAATATTCTGAGGATTTAAGATTTTTCACACAATCGGCAAGCCGATAGGAAACTTCAATAGGTCGATGGAGTAAGTTGTTAGGCCGATCTCCAAGATCAACATGCCAAACATGCGATAATCAATATACACGTTTTTGACATGTTTTTCATCAAAAGTTGATCTAGACTCAAATTTTGAGGCCTAATCTAATAAGGTTAACCCTAAATTTGACCACAATAAGTAAGGGTGAGTTTTCTTAGTTATTCAGATCATTTGAGAAGCATGGAGTAAGTACTCTAATTAGAGAAACTCTAAAACTCCCTGAGAGCTATTGTTCAACATCAAGAACCTTAGCTCTAGGTCTTTTCAAGTGGTTGGAAGGAGAGTCACCAGAGGAAAAGCTGTATGACATGTGACCACCCATACTCCAATCATAGATAAAGAGTTGCAAAAAAGTCTAGTTGGATGAGGCTCTTTTGGAACGTTCTTATCTTCACAGATTCCTACTACTTTTAGTATACAAAAAAGGTTAGTAAGATCTTTCATTAATTTACGTATTTAGCATGTCAAACTTATGTTTTGAAAAATAATTTAATTTAAATTTTTTAAAATTTCACTGCGTACTATTTTCCAACAGAAAGGGGTCTAAGGTGACATGAGGGGGGGTGTGGGGTTTATAAAAAGAGGATTTTTTACTATTCACTTTTTTTATTATTTTTATTTATATATTTTATTATTTTATTATTTTGTTTAATTATTTTTTATTGATTTATTTTTTATTTTAGCTGCATCCAGCATGGATGCAATTTGAAAAAAAGAGTATTATATTTTTTTCCTTCTCCTATGTCGATCCCATCTCAAGAAAGTGTACATTTTGATTTGGAATCTAGTGTGGCGTAGGGCTCAAGAGCTGGTATGAGGCATGATATAGAACGTCCATAGCACAAGCTTGTACTAGATACGCGACTTGGATCAAGTCTTCACAAAGAAAAGTAAACATGAGTCTTCAAATTGTTGGATCAGTCAATGTACTCTGATCAGACAGCAATCGACATGCACGCATGTGAGAGCTGCAGCATTGAATCTGAGAATGGATCTAAGATAGTGGAGGATAGCTGGCAACATGCAGACTGTCCGAATTTGTGACATCCATTATTTTCTTAATAGATAATATGGTAATCAAATTAATTATTATTGTGCCAACTAAAATCTGTTTCATCTAAAATCTATTTCATCCTATTTATTTCTACCTATTTCAAAATTTTGCAAAAATTTTTCTATATCTATTTAGTATATTTACCGAAGCGCTCTTGGAACATCAAATTAATTACAAAAATTCCATTTGGCATTATATGAACTAAAGTCTCCGAAGGAGACATAATACACTTAATGCTTCACCTACTTGTCCCTACTTCCCATTATTTTCCTTCTTCAATCGGGCCCTCCAACAAAAAAAAACCATGTATTCATTTTCTTTTCTCTGTGCAACACTTATCTCTCCCTTCCTCCTTGAAATGTCTTCCTCTCATTGTCTTCTTCTTCTTCTTCTTCTTCCTTCTACTCTCTAAGTCTGAGAAACCCAGCTCCATGTCATTCAAAAGTCTCTATGCTAAAGTTGAACTTGAGCTTTAATCCCCTGAATTGATGACTTAAAGTCTTTAATGAGATTTTAAGGTAAGATTTTTAGAAAATTAATCTAGTTTTATCTACAATCTTTACTTTGAATTTGCTTATTTATTTTGCTGCACAATTTACATTTTATGGTTTTGAATGAGCAAGTTTGATATAAACATGTTCTCATCCTTATTTGCAAGAAATGCTTGAGATATGGTTTGATGATGATATTGGTATAAAAAATCTATAAGAATATGTTTATTATTAGTATATAATGCATACTACATATTTTGATATGGTTTTGAGACTTTGTACAAAGACGGTATGATTTGGTGTAAAGGGAAACTTAGTATTCTACAAAATTTGTAATACCTCTATGGGCAGTGGCACTTTCTTGAAATTCTGGTATTAAATGAAAATGAATTTTGTAAATTGGTTTGCACATTTAAAAAGTAGACTTCCTAAGCTTTCTAACTAGCTATCATAAGCCTAAATAGGAGTTGTATTTTATTTCTATGAATTTTTTTTAATTTTTGGATTGGAAACTAGTAAACCTGTCAGTGGCAGTATACCGCCCGTTTACCTTAAGTAAAGCACTTGTTAACCTATGTGCTGATTTGTAAATAGTAAATCTACCCTTTTTGCAAAAGTATACTACTAGTTTGCCATGGTATACCAGCTGCTAACCTGAACCAAGAACTCAACTTTGCTCACCTCCTAATTCCTTAATGTCTTGCAATCTTTCCTATACTATCCTCAGTGATTGATGAATCTTATTAGGGACTAAAATATATAGATTACTTGTATATATTGTATATTGTGTTAAGACAAAAATTGTTTACTTTGGTATTCAAAAAGAAATTTGCATAAAAGCTTTAATGGCACACTAGTAAGATGGATTACACATGTTTTACTTAGGAATGTGGTTGTATTTTGTGTTTTAGTTTTAATTGTCCTTATGTACGCCTTAGGATCAAGGGAGTGTGGAGCTAACGTCAATTGATTCCGAGATTAAAATATTGTTGATAAGCTTGGAAGGTAGGGATTCTATTACTCATCTTTTGTGAGGCTTTGATAAATTAAAATTTGTTGTTTATGTTGCAAGATATGTATATGATATTGTTGAATATATACGGTTATAACTATAACCTGAAGATATGGAACTCGGCCTGTATTGTACAACGAGGAACATAATAATTTGACACATATTGTAAATTAAAAAGCATAGTTAGGAAAACTAATTTTATAAACAAATGTTGATTATAGAAAAATGGTGAGACGTGAAAAGGGCGACGGTTTCGTCCTTGGGTACAAATAACCTAAAAGGTAAAATAAGGAGAAGGTGATGACGCTTCCTTTGGTCGAAAGTCCCAGAACGCACTGTACATGAATCAACTTGTTGAGGACTCAGGACTTAATATCTCCTCACCGAAACACCCTTGGAATGTTTGGAGGGTGGTCAAGCTCACCCATTTGGCTTTCGATGAGTTGAGTGATACTTTATTTATTGTGGATACCTAGGAATAATGATGAATTATAATATTTGTATATATATGTATAAGTGCAGAACTTGGTAATTATTAACTATAGTATCAACGGTATATGATTGTAATTACCTCATAATCTGAAATATAATGTAAATTCACTAACTATGCAGGTTTAATGTGGTAAAAAATAAAATAAAACCTTAAGGTGAGCAATGGTTTTTCCCTACTGAGCATGTTGACGCTCAGTCCCTTATAGTTTCATCTTTTCAGGACTCACTAAGTGTGAGGTAGCTACGAGGAAAATAATTGAGGAAGCTATATAGCTATATTACATTGGGATTGCTTCAATTGTTAAGAATGTTCTTCATGATAATGTAAGCATTGATTGTTACTTTCTGTGACTATATTAAGATATGTTGAAGGTTGAAATGATGATGACGATAGTTTTATATTATTAAATTTAAGGTGCTACATTAAACTGTGGTTTAATTGTCATTTTTTTAAAAAAAAATTTTTGATTTGAGAGTTTTCATTTAAGTCCCGGGCAATCTTATTTTTGAAGTTTTACTTTTATTTTTTATTTTTATTTTAATTCATTAAAAAATATTAACCCCCATATAGGGGCGTTACAGAATTGATTCGACGTCTTGATCGCACAGTCCAAGGCTTGCACATGTCACTTCTTTTTAAATTTTAAATTTCTTTTGATTTCTTATGTATTTGAGGTCCATTTTGCTCTTTTTGTGTCGTTTTGCTCTATTTTTCCTTTAAATTTTAAATCTAAAATTCGCAAACACACTAAAATTAGTTATTTTATAGACAAAATATTTACAATAAATTTAAAAATATTTATTTTACAATTACACACTAAAAATATATAAAAACTTCTAAAATTAACAAATCTTAATAGATATTTTTATTTAAGACTTGAAGATATTTTTAGAAATTATTAAAAATATTATAAAAAATATTTACAAACTAAAAACTTATTTACAAACACTTTGAGACTCTAAATAAAATCACCACACATTATTTTTTTTATTTTTTTTACAAACTAAACAATTATAAAACACATAAAAATGATTCTAAAAATTAATAAAAATAGTATTAAACATAAAAAGAAAATAAAAATACATTTTTAAACACATTTACACACTAAAATACAAAAAAACTATTAACTAGAGGTTTAAATAAGAAATATTGATGCAAAATAACGATATTTAACCTTAAAAAATATGTATTTTCACAATCGCATCAATGGGCAACGACGGTTATGGAGATTTTTGCCGATTGCACCAATCCTCTACTATCTTTCATAAAGTCTGGGCAAGTGCAACTTCGGTTGGGAAAAGACTAAGATTGAACCGAACGTACTCTGATTAGCAACCTCCCAGCATTTAATGCCCAGCAATCCTTTTGCCAAAAGCAACTTATAGAATAGTAAAACTTAGCACAAGATAAGTGGAAAGATAATTGGAACCTGATGCTTACCATCTTGTAAATTATAATTGCATAGCGTAAGGTTGCATAAGGAAATTTCCCAAAAAAACTTGGATACAACAAAGCTGAAATCCTTTTTTTCTTTTAAAAAAAAAAACGAAAACAAACAACAAACAATAAGTTTAAAGCATTTGATTTTTCTTGGTAGGACAACCATGTGGAACAAAATGGTCATTGAAGGGTGGTCTCTTTGAAAGCCAGTGGTTCATACCACTGAGGGCCAAACCCAACAGCCTTTCTCGCCTCTTCATTGAAAGGCGGCTTCAACAGTCCCGCGAAGTATGTTCTTACTATATCATGGAACTTCTTTGTTGCTTCTTCATTTTCCTCCTCTTTAACTTCACTTCCTTCCTCGCCCTGTTCAGATGCCAAACTATCTGGTAGTGAAGCAGGAACTGAAGGCCTCAAGTATAGCTATTTGAACCATTTTACTCCTGCAGCGCAATGGGTAATCTCTTCTGGGTAAACCACACTCTCGAGTAGATCAGCTGTTTTGTCGTTGCCTCCATTGCGAAAACGACTGATAGTTGTGGGCAATACATCAAGTCCTCTTGCCTGTGCTCATCAAATCCCAGTCAGTAAAGAACACAGAAAACTACATCTATTGATGAATATTATTCCATGCATGTTTCAAAAGTTGTATCAAGATATCACTTTTTCACATAATAATAAGAGAAAAAAATGATCAGATTTCTTAGTCATAACACGTTAAAGGAAGATTTTAGTTTTCATTGCGAAACTAAAAAGTTCCTAGGATTCATCGTAGAAATTCCCAAATTTTATTCTAGAATAAGAAAATTTTTAGTTTTCCCCACTAAATGTAGGAACTCATCCAATTCTGAAATCATTTCACCAAATCTCTACTGTACTCACTGTCACAATTAGTCCATTTTATTTATTGACATGGAAGATTTCTGCCATGGAATACTGCCAAGGGCCAAAGGCCAAAGACCAAGGAGCACATGCACATGTGCAATACAAAATTACAAGTAAATTTTAACTCATTTCAACTCAAATTTTCACCAAAACCACCTCTAGATTGCAAGTTCTGTACTCAAAAAACCTCCCCTTGACCCTACTATATGCTAACTAAGAAACTCTTCACGCGCACATGCTAGCTAAAGAAACTATTCCTCATTGATTTTCTGGCATTTCTAAAAGTTCCAACAAACTGAGGACTTTCTAGCAGTGCACACACTATAAATGGCAACCAAATATGCTCCTAAAATAGTTATTAACTTGATATGAGATAACGGGCAATATTAAAGCAATGACAGAGCATTCAAGGTGATACAGGACACCTCATGGACGCAATGCTCTATCGCTAGACGTGCAAGAAGATCCTGAGAAGTGGCAATGGCAGAGTCCCAAAGGCCATCATGAGCTGGCAAAGCTCCATAGTAAGAGCCCAGCTGTTTGAGCCTCGCTGCAAGGAGGGTAAAATGCCGGCCTTCATTCTGTGCTACCTTGACAAAATCAGAGAAGAAGTCTCTTGGCATTGCCTCTTGCTTGCCAAAACGAGCAATAATATCCTACAAAGAGAAACACAAGTTTTAAATTCAACACAACAGACAGATAATAATAATAATAATAAGCCAAACCTCTCCAACAAATTCTATAAATCTTGTTTTTTTTTTTTTTTCTCTCCCTACATTATAAAAATATTAAAAGTAAAAATAGTTTAGAAAACTCATATAAGACTATGAAAATCATATAGAGAACAAGTTTAGCATTTTCCCAAACTTTTTATAAACACAGTTTGGAAGGTGTAATTGTAGGCATAGCCTATAATTCCACACTAAATTTACCATAACATGTGGAGTTAAAATCCCTCCGCCCCAAATTAAAGACCAAAAAAAAAATTATGAAGAATGTAGTTTGGTTTCTCTGCATTGCCAAGTGAAGATTAGTCTTATATTCAAATACATATGTAAAGAAATAAAATGAATGAAAAATAAAGAGCACCAAGACAAGTCAATAGCCCAACTTTCAGTGTGGGCAAGACTATGCACAATGGCCTGTCTGCTCTGCAAGCTCCCAGCTTTCCCAAGCTTAGGCATAAGACTCGGTGACACCAACTTAACCTTTAACAAAAACAAAACCCATTTCATCAAACGTTACATGGGCCAAAATGAAAAGAGAAAAATTAGAAGCCTACGTTGGAGAGCTTGGCGGGGAGATCGGGCACGGGGAGGTCTAGGGAAGGATCGTAGGGCCAAGAAATGGTCCTTTGAGCCATCGAGAAGCAACAGAGTCACTGATGCGAGCCTTCTCAAAGGGGTCGAGCATGTTGAGAACTCGCAACACCACTTTCACAAGCGTCTTG
The DNA here is from genome assembly GCA_946598075.1 of Artocarpus hirsutus. Lineage (NCBI taxonomy): Eukaryota > Viridiplantae > Streptophyta > Magnoliopsida > Rosales > Moraceae > Artocarpus > Artocarpus hirsutus. Next base: position 29,242 of record CAMOHE010043131.1, read on the forward strand.
TAACACCCAAGAATTTAATTAAGCGTGATTAATGTGAAATGGTAAATTAGTATGCCTGAATGTAATTTAAACTTAATCTAATTACTTTGTGGTATTTTTTTTAATTAATCTTACTTTTGATTATTTTTATTTGTTATTTTAAATTTTAAAACAAAACAATTTGTCAAATACCCGATACGTCCTATTTTGAAAACCATGTGCAAGACGTGGTTTTACAGTTGAAAAACCACCCTTGTTTTCCTCTATTTAACCTTTCTCTCACTCTCGTCTTTCTTCACTCTCACTCTCTCTCTCTCTCTCTCTTGTTGCCTTCTCTCTCTTCCCCTTTCTCAATTTCGTTTCAAGAATCAACTAAGTGCTTTTGATCCTCAGCGAGATTTGAAGTCCAAGAACATAATTGAGCATCCACAAACTCGTTTCAAAGCTCAAATTCGAGGTTAGTTTACTTAACTTTCAAAATTTTAAACTTTTCTCAAATTTCTAAATTCTCTTAGAAAGTTGAAATCTGAGTTTTTTGAGCTTAGGAATCCTTCAATCTAGGTTAGTAGGATCAAATCATACAAATCTAGGATTGATTGGACAAAAATCGAATTAAATCAAGTTTTTTCCTTTTTCTCATTTTTGGATTTATTTGAAAATCTTTATGTAAAACTTATTTAAAGGTGTTTAAAAGTATTGTAGTATGTTTTTCTACTATTTATGAACATTATGCATGCTCTGGGAACTAAAAAACGGGTTAGAAATGAGGTTTTGAGCTCAAAGAGGTCGAGACTCGAAGTCTCAAATCTCTTAGATTTTTGCCAATTTAGCAGGCCGAACCTAGAACAATTTGGCAGGCCGATCTTGTACGACAAGTAGGCCAAAATGTGCAGTTCGGCAGGCCAGACCAGAAAGTTTGGCAAGCCGACCGAACTTTAGAAAAACCCATTTCCACTGTTTAAAACCTAGGTAAAAAATTTGTCTTTGTGATATGGTTTTGTGATTACTAAAGACATACTAAGACATCATGAGATAGCATAGTATTGTTCAATACTCAAAGCCAGATATTGATGAACTTAGTTTACCTTTAAGGTTGTTTGTGGTTCCATGGAGTTAACGTATATCGGGTCAGGACTATGGTGTTGAACATCGATGCAGGATATCGAGGTAGGACTCTAGACCTCTTTCTTTGGTAGCTATGTTTTAAAAGGATTTTTGGCCACAAAGTGCTTTCTTTCAAAAATGTTTTTAAGATATGATTGAGATAAATTTATTACTTATTTTCATCAACTGGTGAATAATAAAATGATCATAATGAACGAAATAATGAATGTAAATGAAAATACCTGGTAATATGAGACCTGAATAATGATATACACTAGGGCATGATGCCATACTCAGAGATCGATTCATGTAGAAAACAATCTCAGAGGCAGGTCCCAAAACCCAACTGGGCCACTACGGTGGTGATACTTTGGTTTGCCTAAGAAACAAATAATAAGAATAATTCCATATGAATAATGGATTAAATGGTGAGAATGATTTAATATGTTTTATTTACTTTTTTGAATTTTTTTTTTGTAATTCACCTGCAAATAGTAGATTTTATATTCAAATTATTTGTTTTCAAAGCTTAGTCCTACTGAGCTTTCTGCTCACATTTTTATTTATTTAAAAAATTCCCTCCCCCCCCCTCTAGGTGGACTTTAAACTTAGGACTAATTGGGACGCTTCTAGTTGGGCATGGGAGCTGTAGAGATTTTGTTTAGGTTTCAGTTTAATTAAATCAAGGCATGTAACATTTTAATCCTTATTTCTTTCGTATTAGATTGTGGTTGTAATTTATCATTATCGATACTATGTGTGTGCACTAATGTAGGTCTAGTGAGGCCTAACTAGTATTTAGTAGGCTTTATTATTCTATTTTATTTTATTTGCTTTAACTTAACAATAATTGCTTTAATAAGTTTTAAATTGTCACATTTTCTAAAATATTCAAATATTTAATCAATAATTTTATTTAAAATTTGATGTAATTAATTTAATTAATCCACCATCTCACTACCCAGTTTAGTATACGTGATAGAATGGTATCAAAGCCCTAGGTTATGAACCTTAAGAATAGTGCACACATAGGTACGACAATGGAAAACCACCAACAATCCAATTTTGTTTTCAGAACTGAGAGAATGGCACCTAGGCGTTTTGGTATAAGTGGAAAACTTGCACATGTTAGACGTGTATGCCCTAAGGAGTAAAAATATAATATGTTTTTGGAGACATTTTTATCAATAAAGAATTTATTTATTATTTATATACCAAATCTTGTCCTCTTTACATTCATATTTGTTGAATGTATGTTAAGCAAACAAAAGTCTGAAACTATCGGTCTAAACCTTTAAGAATTGGGCATATGATGGACAGATTATGTAGAAGACATGATTCTTAAGGTGACGGTCTAAATCATAATCTCTGCAATCGAGGGAATAAAGTTGACGCTTTATTCATGCAAAAATTATTATGTTGTCTATATCCCTATTGAGATAAGGTTTGTTTTGACCATTGGAGGTGGACTCCATGAATAGAAACATTGGCACGTTGTCATGGGTGACAATGCGTTGGATCAGGACATAAAGTGAATTGATTTGGATTAATAATTCTGTCTCGGCAATCGATTCATTTTAGACAATTATTTGTATTATATCTTAATCTTGAGATGAATAGTGAGCCCGTTATCTTGACTTATGTCTTTGATGTACCAAAGTGTGATATCCACATTTTAATAGTGGTACACATGCCGGTACATTGGAGGCATGACTCTTGATAGCTTTGACCTATTATTCATAGATATGGAATCCATATCTCCTCTTCAAGAGTAGTGATATCCTCTTATATGCATTATACTATAATTGAAAAACTAAAGCGTTCAACCATTTAGATACATAGGTGTAACCAAATGGTATACTGTCTTTGGACGGTAAGTTTTTCAACAATGAGATAATGAAACGTAAGATAAAAATAGTTGGGAATGTAAGATAAAACTTGTCCTTATGCCGATTATGGATAATACTATGGGAACACTATACATTATGATATGTTATGGAGATTTAGCTATTCGAGCTTTGTAATTCTATATAGTTGGAGAGTGCAGCTCCAAGCTTTTAGCAGAGTAGCATTAGAGTTGATAATTATGAAATATATATCTGGGATATTAGGTTTCATAATTATCGAGAGCTTGAACTATATAGGTCCATTTGGTCCCCTTTACTAGCTCATAAAAATCCTATAACGATACAGCGTGCTTTTTCAATAATTGGTGACTTATGTTAGATTTATCAGATTGGCTAAAATTTAGAAAAATCAAATCATTCATGTCTGCTTATCCGATGTATTAATTTTGTGACAAAATTAATTCAAGATAAACTTGTTAAATTATTGGGATCAGATAATTCTTGTCTGTTTATCAGTTGATTTAATTTTGAATAAATTAAATCAAGATAAACTTGTAGAACTATTAGGAATTCATTTATTTTCTTAGAGATTATTTAGATAAAGTTGTTTTAATTAGATAACTTCTCTATTGGGTTATTTGAATTAAAACTGAGACTTTATCCTGTAGAATCTTGGGTGGAGAATAAAAGATTTGCTGGGATTTTTTATCGCTGGTTAGCATGCTGATCCTCAAGTTCAGCTTGCCGATGGGGCAAGTTCAGCATGCTGGTTAAACTAATCGGCATGCCGACCACGCGATAAAAAGATCACATGTTTTCGCGTGGATTTTATCAAATTATGATCGTGGTTTGATTTTGATTCGAATTTTTGAGACCCTATCTGATAAGGACTAACCCTAGACCCAACCTCTATAAATAAAGAGTGAGCCTCATAAGTTAATTAGATCAGTTGAGAGATTACGAGTGAAACTCTACCAGTGAGACTCTAGAAACTCCCTGAGAGTTATTGTTCACAAATCATAAACTGTAGCTTTGGATTCTCTCAATTTGTTGGAAAGAGAATCACCTAGTGAAAAAGCTGAACAATGTAAGCCCACACTTACTCCGATCATGGATACAGAATAGCAAAAAAGGCTAGCAAGTTAAGGTCCTTCTAGAACATTACTTCTCTTTATTGATTGCAGGAGCTTTTTGGCACAGAAAAGGTTAGTAAGATCTAGTTGATTTATTGGTTAGGAAGAGAATCAACTGGTGGAAAAGCTAAATGATGTGAGCCCACACTCACTCCGATCGTGGATTGAGAATAGTTAAAAAGGCCAGTTGGTTGAAGTCTTTCTAGAACGTTACTTCTTTTCATTAATTGCAGGAGCTTTTCGACACACAAAAGGTTAGTAAGATCTGGTTAATTTATGCATATAGCATGTCAAACTTGTGTTTTGAAAAATACTCTGATATAACAATTTTAAAATTTCACTGTGTACTATTTTTTCAACAGCACCGAGGTATGTTGGATTGTTTGAGATTTTTTACCATGTTAGCATGGTCACTTATCATCTCAATCTTCCTCCCAAGCTCTCTCATGTTCATAATGTATTCCACGTGTCGATGCTTCAAAAATGTTTGCCCGAGCTGAGCAAGATTATCTCATTTCATGATGTGCAAATTCAAAAAGACACGACCTATGAGGAGGTGCCAATCCAGATTATCGATCGATAAGTGATAAGTTTGCAATGCCATGATGTACCACTAGTGAAAGTTGTGTGGTAGCATCCCAAGGTTGATGAGACAACTTAAGAATTAGAGTCAACTATGCGACAATTGTACCCACATTTTTTTTGTTTCTAAGTTGATTCCTAATTTCGAGAACGAAATTCCTTTTAGGGTGGAGAGTTGTAAAGCCCAAGAATTTAATTAAGTGTGATTAATGCGAAATGGTGAATTAGTATGCCTTAATGTAATTTAAATTTAATCTAATTACTTTGTGATATTTTTTAAAATTAAGTTTACTTTTGATTATTTTTATTTGTTATTTTGAATTTTGAAACAAAATAATTTGTTAAATGCCCGATACGTCCTATTTTGAAAACCATGTGTGGGACATGGTTTTACAGTTGAAAAACCACCCTCATTTTCCTCTATTTAATCTCTCTCTCACTCTCTTCTTTCTTCACTCTCACTCTCTCTCTCTCTCTCGCTGCCTTCCCTCCCTCTTCCCCTCTCACAATTTTGTTTCAAGAATCAAGCGAGAGCTTTTGATCCTCAGTGAGATTCAAAGCCCAAGAACACAATTGAGCATCCACAAACTCGTTTCAAAGCTCAAATTCAAGGTTAGTTTACTTAACTTTCAAAATTTCAAGCCTTTCCCAAATTTCTAAATTCTCTTAGAAAGTTAAAATCTGAGTTTCTTGAGTTTAGAAAACCTTCAATCTAGGTTAGTAGGACCCAAACCATCACGCATCTAGGCTTGATTGGACAAAAATCAAATTGAATCAAGTTTTTTTTATTTTTTCTCATTTTTGGATTTATTTGAAAATCTCTATGTAAAGCTTGTTTAAAGGTGTTTAAAAGTGTTATAGTATATTTTACTATCATTTATGAACATTATACATGCTCTAGGAACTAAAAAAGGGGTTAGAAATGAGTTTTGAGCTCGAGGAGGTCTAGACTCGAAGTCTCGGATCTCCCAGATTTTTGCTAGTTCGACAGGCCAATCATGAGCATCAGTAGGCTAGACTCATGAGTTTGGCATGCCAGACTCATATTATCGACAGGCCGAACCTAGAACAGTTTGGTAGGCCGGTCCTGCATGGCCAGTAGGCCAATCTCTAGAGTTCGACAAGTTGGACCAGGAAGTATAGCAAGCCGGACTAGGAAGTTCGACAAGCCGACCGGACTTTAGAAAAATGACCATTTTCCATCAGTTTTGACTGATTAAAACCCAGGTAAAGACTTTGACATTGTGATATGGTTTTGAGATTATTAAAAGCGTACTAAGACACCATGAGATAGCGTAGTTTTGTAGAATACTTGAAGCTAGATATTGATGAACCTAATTTACCTTTAAGGTTGTTCGTGATTCTGTGGAGGTAATGTAAAGCAGTTCGAGACAACGATGTTGAACATTGGTTGGGTTATCGAGGTAGGACTCTAGACCTCCTTCTTTGGTAGCCATGTTTTAAAAAGGGATTTTCGCCACAAAGTGCATTCTTTCATAAATGTTTTTAAGATATGATTGAGATAAATTTATTAGTTATTTTCATCGACTGTTGAATAATGAAATGACTATAATGAACGCAATAATGAATGTAAATGAGAATACTTGATAAGCATATGTTTGACATTGACCCTTGTGTTGAATTCAAGTGTTTATTTTTTTCGACGGCAAGAAAGCATATAAACCTATTTGAAGGTGGAGAAGAGCAATTCTGCTGATTTTGTTTGTTGCTTTCAACACTTGCAGGTTTCTTTACCTATGTTTCCATTTTCACTTTTCAACTTGTCCAATATTCTCATGTAAAGATGTAAATTTTTTGAAAATTTGAAACTCAAATTTTAAATTGCTACTTTGTTTCCAAACTGAGGAGAAAGCAAGGCGACTTTTGCATAATTTGTCATCTTTGTTGAAACCTGGGGTTGTCATCTTTGTTGAAACCTGGGGGTTATTTTTTTGGTATTACTCTTGACTCATCTACAATATGGTATGACGGCTTGTAAAAACAGATGCTTTCTTTCTTTCTTTCTTTTTTTCTTTGATTATACATGTTAGGTTTGGTGCCCTAAAAGCTGTGATATTATATATTTTGATAATAAATAAATAAAGTGACATTTATAATTATTTTGGTTGCTTATATGTGTTATAAATACATTTGTAAACATCGAGAAAATTTCATGATTATTTATGTGACTATAAATTTAGCATATAAGTGTTATATGCTTAGGGATAAAATTTATAGATAATAATCTAAATAGTCCGTAATAATTAATTAAAGTTTGGGATCTTTAATTAAATATTACAAGTATGGTCCAATCTCATTTAGAATGAAATAGTCATTATCCGGACTATTAATGTAGAGACATTTGATTGGAGATACTTTATATAATGAGATTATATAGGACTAGACTAGATAAATTATGAATCTCTAATAATCATCCGTTAGAAATAGAGTATTCAAATTTATCACTATGATGATCATATATTTGAAGTCTTAATCCTTAGTATTTATTAGACTCTTGTTTACGACATTATGTTTTTTGATTTGCTTGGTAAGATTTGTTTTAGCACAGATCATAACTTAGTATCTTGGAAATAAAATGTAATAAATGGCTGGGAATAATATTATATAGATATGGAATTCATTCCTTCCTTATGAAAGTTAGAAAAATAATTCTCTTGAGTGATAATTCAAGGTTTGAACAGTAGAGCGCTCGCTCATAATAAGATTATGAATTAACTATTCATTAGAGGATTATTGGAACTCAAGGATAAAGATATAATAAGAGATGTAAACAAAAATTAAACCTAGCTCTTATTGTGAACTATTTATGGAGGACTGACTTATATGTAATGATTATATCAATAGACTACTCGCTTATTTTTTTTGAGTAATTTTACTATAATCTCAAGAGTTCAGTTTCAGGTTTTTAGTGGAGTA
>CAMOHE010043132.1:11943-32113 GCA_946598075.1 Artocarpus hirsutus
TAAACACAATTATGTAAAACTTAACATAGTTAATTTTATAAGAAAAAGTGATACTTACAATCTTATGAGTGATACAAAGTCACATATGGTTGGTGTCTGAGGCGATCAAACCAAAATATTTCGTCCTTCCATGGTGAAATAAGTGCTAACATCCAATGTTCTCCAACATTTATGGCATGAAGAATAATTTCCCTTTCAGTTCTTGAGCTTAAAGGCCGAGGACTTACATGGTGTGCTCTTTAACATCACTATATGAGTCTCTTGCAATACTTGAGACAAAGGCTAGCAATATGAAGCTGAAATTGTATGTTTGTCTTGACATTCACAATATTCCGTCAAAAAACTACCATGAAAACAATGCACTAACTTATTTGAACACACCTTACAGCTCTATATAGATTTAAAAAGCTAGAATTAAGGATAAAGCTATTACTTGAGGTATACCATTATATAGTTGCCCCAATTTTATCAAAGGTGATGAAGTAGTAAATGTCTTTGTACCTGATATAGATAGGCATTTTATTGCCATTGATTCTTCCCAGTATCGAGCATTGAACCACCAACCCATCTTGTATGAAAGCATGTGCATACAAGCCAACTGCATAAATTCTGGAGGAACAAAAGAAAAGTTAAATAAAGGCAATGACTTAATCACAACGGGTTGTTTCCTAACCACTCGATGTTGTTCTTCCTCATGTTGTGACTCTCTTGCTTTTCTAGCACATTTCTTTTTGGGTGTTTCTTTCCATCAACATCTTAAGGAACATGGCTAGGCGCTCGACTCATCTTCATTGTTGCAATGACTTCGATTAACCTTTTTGGCTATGCAACGAAGCTTCTAGCTGCTTCAGTTGTAGTTGTTGCTTCAATTGTTGGAACAAGTAATTCAGCCATCCTAACTCTAGAGATAATGAATTAACATGCATGTTTTCATCCTTTAAGGGTTTTTCATGGACTGTATTAGTTGGAAGACTCTTCATCCATGCCTTAACAAATGCAACAAGTATACATCCACCATTAATTCTGTCATCAACAAAGAGTTTGCATTCTTGATGTTGTTTGGACTGTTGACGATGAGGTGACAATGGTACTTCTAGAGCTTTTGGAGCATATTGAATTAAAGAACACGCTTTTAATTGCAAATCTTGCATCCTTTGTTAGAATTCCCTGCAACGCAAGTGGTGGTAATTATTGCGTCAACAAATGACAATCATTTGTTTTCATGCTAATAAGTTTTAAATCCTTCACTGACACTAACTTTTTAAAGTTTGAAGAATAGCCATCTAGCACTTTCAATGAAGCAAGCCATTCATAAAGCTATCTCTTTTCCCCATCTTAATAACGTGTGCTTGGCTAGAGGTAAGTAACTATGGTTCCCTCTTTTCTTAGGAAACAAATTAGGCATACTCTCTATTTCTATGAGATCCAATTGTGCTTTTTCACCATCTTTAGTCTTGCTCAGAATGTCAAGCAACGTGCTGACTATTGATTCATAAATGTTTTTTTCAATATGCACAACATCAAACAATGACAAAAAAAAATATATATATATAGTTTTCAATATGGAAGTTAGAAAAAAGAATGATCTTTTTTTTTCCATGGTCCATCTATCAATGGCTTATCCTTACCTCGCTTTCTCTTCCCAAGTACCACTTTCACATCTTTTACAATTTCAAATATTTGTTCACCCATCTAAGGCCGAGGAGGGTTCCCTTTTTTGGATGTTGCCATCAAAGGCTTTCTTTTGTTTGTGGTAACGATGATATCTTGGCAACCATCTTCTGTGACCAAGAAAAACGGTTTTCTTACTATTCTTTAACTATTTGTGAGTCGTTTCCTTTATACAAATAGGAAAACTAATAGAACTCTTCACCAAATAACCAGATCAATTGCTATCTGTGGGGACGTCATTAATTGTCCATATCAACATTGCACGGAGTGTGTAACGCCCCTATGTAGGGGTTACCATTAATGAATAAATATCAATATATTTAATTACAGTACCATTTTAAAACAATAAAACATTGCCCATGGTTTTTTTAAAATATATTAGAAAACAAGCACATGCTATTAAATAACATTTCATAGTTTTAGTGTAGTACAAAATATTAAAAATATAGTCATCATCATCATATTACAATTCCTAGTCAACAAAAATCCAAACACAGCCACTACAACAGTTTTATGAATCTTACATGTTTTGAACAAGTTATAGATAAAGCTAAGATATTCTAACTCGAGACCAGCAGTGTTGTCGCCTACTCCTCATCAGATAAGTTACTCTAAACTCCATCCGAGAGATGAAAATATAGTAGGGATGAGCATCGACATGCCCAATAGGGAATACCATTACTCACCTTTAGGTTTTGTTAATTATCACATTAACATCTGCAAGGATGGTTAGTTTTCAATTATTATTCATCTTATGAGATTCATTATGATTATATTCCATGGATGGTTTACATTAATAATTACCGAATTTCATGCACATACATATATATGCAAATATTATGATTCATCAATGTTCCTAGGTATCCATATTTCAAAGGAGTATCTCATCACTCAACTCATTGAAACCAAAAGGAGCGCACTTGTTCACTCTTTAATCATTCTAAGAGTGTCGAGTGAAGGGACATCAAGCCCTAGATCCTCATCAAGTCGATTCCTATATGGTACATTCTGGAACTTTCGACCCAAGAGAGCGTCATCACCTCCCCCTATTTTACCTTTTAAGGTATTCGAAATGTAACCGCTGCCCTCTTCACGTCTTATCATTCATCTATAATCATTTGTTATTTACAGAGTAAATATTTTCTAACCATGCTTCTCAATTTTATCAATACATGTTAAATCAATTTATTCTAGCTATACAATACAGGATGAGTTCCACGTCATTTTACCATAAGTAATATTCATATACATTCAAATTGTCATATATATATATATATATATATCTTCTAATGTAAGCAATCAATTTTAATTAATCAAAACCTCACAAAAGATAAGTAATATAGTGCCTACCTCTTTGCAAAATATCCACTAATAACTTCTAGCTTACATAATCAAGTTCACTACATAAACTCCAAGTACATTGTTATCCTAAAACGTATAAAAATAAATATACTTAACTTAAATCTTAATTTATAATTATTTTAATTTACCCTTTATTTTTTATTAGTGTGCCATAATCATTAATATGCTAAAAATATGGATATCAATTTTTCCAACTTAATTTTAGTAAATTATGAAATAAATAAAGTAATAATAAAACAAAAACATATAAATTTTATTTTTGCATGAAATATGTTAAAATGGATTTTTAAAATAAATAATACGATTTTAAAGTATTTAGAAATAAGTTTGATATTCATTAAAATAAAATTATTTAAAATTACAAACTTTATAAAAAAGTATTTATTATTTCTAAAACATAACTTGTGAGATAATTATCCTTGTCCTAAAGGTTTGGTCTTCCTTATTCGTTCCTGAGGTTGGCGATAACGACATGTAATTTTCTAGGAAAAATGATGTGTAGTTTTTGAGAAAACGACATGTAGTTTTTGTGAAACCTTGAAAAATTCTCTTAGAGGATCCAAAATCCAAATTTTGAGTTTTTCTTTGAAATCATGGTCTTCTAACAACTTTTAAAGTATAAAAACAATGTATAAACAATATATAATTATCTCTATGCAATATAAACTTATTTTCATAGATTTCTATACTTAAAACATAATCAAAATCTAAGTTTTATGTTTGAAAACCTTACCTCTAATTTTAGCCCAAAAATGTTGCTTAGATCTTCAAGTTTACTTGATCTATGAGTTTGTGGAAGGTTGTTTTGTAGATTTTAGTGAGAAAAATAACTTGGAAATCTTGAAGATTGTTTAAGTTTTGCCTTGGTTTTTCTCTGTCTTGTGTCACAATGGAAGAAAAAGAAATGAAGAAAAGAAGAAAGAAGCAGGGAGAGTGAGGGAAAGAGAGACGTGAAAGCGAGAAAGAAAAGACTCAATAAAAAGAAGAGTGAAAATAATTATAGGGGGATAGGAAGGTGAAGGGTGGTCTCCATCAAAGACTTTGGTGCATAAAATACTAAATAGTATTTTTGTAATTAAATAAAAGTTCCAGGGGTATTTTGATAATTATACTAAATCGATGTAGGAAAATTTTAGAGAAATTAAAAATTGGTAGAATAAATAATATGGAATAAGTTTTAGATGCAATAAAATTTTATCAGATTTAAATTAGCATACTAATAATTAAATTATACACAATTATACTCGTTAAAAGTAACAGGTGTTATAACTCTCCCCTCCTTTAAGAAATTTCATCCTCGAATTTTTTTTTTATATATAACTAACATGACATTAAAACAAATGTGGTTATTTCTCTCTCATTTCAGACTCAAGTTCCCAAGTGGCTTCCTCATGACCATGATGTTGCCACATCACTTTAACTAAAGGGATTTCACGACAATGTAAGATTTTTGCTTTATGATTTAGTATTTGAATTAGAACTTCTTCATAAGTCCTACCTCCTTAGATAGGAACATCTGTCCTCATCATAACATGTGATGAGTCTGACTCATCTTTCCTCAACATCGACTCATGGAATACATGATGCACATGGGACAATTGAGGTGATAGATCTAAATAGTAAGCAAGCGATCCAATATGTTCTAAAATCTCGAATGGACCCGTATACCCTGGCGCTAGCTTTCCTTTAACACCAAATCGAGATACACCATGCTTTGGTTTCACTCTGAGAAATATATATATATATTCTCCGACCATGAACTCTAATGGTCGCCTTCTTTTATCCTCATAACTCTTCTGTCGACTTTGAGCTGTCCTAAGATGTTCACAAATAATTTGGATCTTGTCCGTTGTTTCCTTGATAAATTGAGGTCCAGATCAAGGCACTCTTCCTTTTCACCTCAACATAGTAAAGATCTACAAGGCCTACCATATAATGCAAACTCAACATACGGTAACTATACAACCCAATTAGTTCCAAAGTCCAACACATAAGCTCAAAGCATATCCTCAAGAATCTGAATGACACATTCAGATTGTCCATCTGTCTGAAGATAAAAAGCTGTACTGAAACTTAGTTGAGTTCCTAAAGCTTTTTGTAATCCTATTTAGAACTTCGATATGAAACATGTAACCCTATAAGAGACTATTGACATTGGTGCACTAGGCAGTGTCACTATCTTTTCTACATACAACTGACAAACTTAGAGACATTATAGCTTGTTTTGATTGGGATAAAGTGGGTTGTTTTTGTTAAACGATCCATAATTACCCAAATGGCATCATGTCCCATTTGAGTTCTAGGAAATCTTGTAACGAAATCCATCATCACATAGTCACACTTCTATTCTAGAATAGGTAGGCTGTTTAGCTCACCTCCAAGCTTTTGATGTTGTGCTTTAACTTGTTGATATGTCATGCACTTAGAGACAAAAGTTGCTACATCACGTTTCATTCCTCGCCACTACTAATGTTGCGTCAAATCCATATCAATCTTAGAGCTTCCAGGATGAATAGTGAACTTAGAACAGTGTGCTTCATCTAACATTGCATGCCTAAGATAAGGGTCCTCTAGAACAACCAATCTTCCTTCATAAAATAAGAATCCTGCTGGTTCAATCTGCCATCCATCAGTTGTTCACCATTCTGTATTTGTTCCTAAGTCAACGTAATCCTTCATCATACCATTGTCCTTGTTTCACTTGTTGGATTAACATAGAGGTAGCTATCACATTGAACGGGAAGGTTCTTTTATTATCTTCATAATATTGTAAGTCAAAGTCGGCGATGGTAATTACTCACCTCCAATCCTTCAATGCTAAGATAGCCATGATCCATTGTTCTTACGACTCAAAGCATTCGCTACTGCATTTGCTTTTCCAAGATGATACTGAATGTTAAATTCATAATCCACCATGTATTTGGTCCATCTTTGTTGTCTTAGATTGAGATCCTTTTAAGTAAATAAATACTTCAAACTTTGATGATCGGTATAGACCTCAAACCTTGCGATATATAAGTAACATCTCCAAATTTTTAGCATGAAAACTACAGCAACTAACGCGAGATCATGTGTACGATAATTTTTCTAGTGGAGTTTCCATTGGTGTAAGGCATAAGTAACTACTCAACCATGTTGCATCAGCACAACCCAAACCATTTCCCAAGGCATTAGTGTATACAGTGTAAGGCTCCTTGTTATTGGGAATGACAAGTATACATGTACTGGTGAGTCTTTACTTCAGTTCCATGAATGCTTTCTCACATTTATCATCCCATATGAACTTAACATTTTTCCTAGTGAGTCTTGTAAATGGAGAAGCAATCTTCAAAAAGTCCTCCATGAAGCGTCGATAGTATCTTGCTAATATGATAAAACTTTAAATTTCTGATAGGCTCTTTAGGCATTCTTAATTCAACACTGCTTTAATCTTGGAGGGGTCCACTGAGATGCCTTCTTCAGAGACAACATGTCCTAGGAACTTAACTTTTGTCATCCAAAAGTCACACTTCTCCTTCTTCGTGTATAGGCCGTGTTCTCTTAACGTTTGTAGAGCGATCTTTAAATGTTCAACATGCTCTTCTTCAGTTTTGGAATAGATCAAGATATCATTTATGAAAACAATGATAAATTGATCTAAGAATGGTTGAAAAACACGATTCATCAAGTCATGAAAGCCACAGGTGCATTGGTTAATCCGAAAGGCATGACAAGAAATTCAGAGTTACCATAGCGAGTTTAGAAAGCCATCTTTGGAACGTCTTCTTCCTTTATCTTCAGTTGGTGATATCCATATCACAATTTAATCTTTGAGAAATATCGAGATCCTCCCAACTGGTCAAACAACTCATCAATTCGAGGCAAGGGGTACTTATTCTTGATGGTTAGCCAATTGAGCTAGCAATAATCAACACAGAGTCTCAATGATCTGTCATGTTTCTTCACAAAGAACATTGGAGCTCCCCTAGGTGACATGCTTGGTCGGATAAATCCTTTCTCTAGTAATTCAAAAAGTGGCTTCCTTAGTTTCACATTTTTAGCATGTACCATCCTATATGGTGTGATGGAAATAGGTGTTGCTCCTGGGATTACGTCGATAATAAATTTAATCTCCCTATCAGGCGAAAGTCCTACCAATTTATTTGGAAAAGCATCTAGGAATTCGTCCACCACAGGAGTATGTGAAGATAAGTTACTCTTTTTTTATTCTCCTTTCGAAGAAAAGATTATTCAAAGACTGGGGAAATTCTTTTGTCCTCCAACACAAGTTTTTAGCACAGGAGTTAGTGTTACTGTTCCCGTCTTAGCTTGGAAATCGGTGACTTTGCCATTATTATAAATAAGAAGACATGTTTTCAGTGACAGTCTACTATAGCCTGGTATCTAGTTAACCAATTCATTCCTAGGATTTACGTCAAAGTCCATCATCGTTATTAAATACAAGTTAGTTGATAATCTATGTTTTCCTATGACAACACACACTAATTTACATATCATAGAGATTTTAGGTATTCCACCCATTAGTGTACTAAAGGTTAACAGAGAGTTACATGTTTCAATTTCTAGGTGTAGAATTGAAGCAAATAATACAAATATGAATGAATGAGTAGCACCGATATCAAATAATACATGGGCCCAAGAGTGAGAAATAAGAATCATACTGTCTACGATGAAGTTGTTGACCTGTCTTGCTTCTCTAGTCGTAGTTGTAACATTATAAGCCTAAGCTGTTGCTTTCCCCTTATCATTGTTTCCCTTCGTTCGATTTCGTTGGCTGCTATTAGCATTATTATTCCTCCTAGGAAAGTATGGTCTTTGATTAACAGAAGCCTATAGAGTCGGTTAGAAGTTTTGATTTGGATAGAAACCTAAACCTTGTGGTCTTTGCTGATAGTTGTATTAGAGCTGAAACCCTCGAGGTTGGATTATGGAGGCATGAGAGACTGATGGGATTTGTTGTGATACCCCTTAGTTTTGATTTCCTCCCCACATAGTAGAGCTAAAATGATTACTTGGTGGCTTTAGAGTGAAAGATGATTGTGTAGGGCAATTAGGGCAGTTCCTTCTCAAGTGTCCCATTTGTCCACAGTTATGACAAGCATATAGCTAGAAGCGACTGCTACCTTAGGATCCACCATCAACACTCACTCTGCTATTCTTAGTTACTTGTCCTTATGACCTTTCCTTTTTTGCTCATCTTCTTATGGTGGCCACCAAAACCCTTGTATTCTCCATAGGAGTTGTTCAGCTCTGACTCTACATGCTAAGCAGCTGCCACAAGTTCAACAAACTCAGTGGATAGGATGGCAGCAATCATTTGTCTAATTTTTGGCCTTAGGTTATTTCCAAACTTTTTGCACCTCGCCATGGGGTCTAGCATAGTTCTAGGGTTATAAAAAGATAGTTCTATGAATCAGGCTTGGTGTTTGGCTACTAACATGTCTCCTTGTACCAAATTTTCAAATTCCCATAGCATTGCTTGTTTGTGACCCTAGGGAACATGTGTATTACAAAATATCATCTCAAACTAATCCTAAGTGAGGTTTGATACCTCATAATCATCCTTTTGAAGATCCCACCATTCCTCAACTTTACCCTCAAACACATACGTGGCAAAACTAACTCAGTGTTCCTGTGGGATTTTTAGAGTATCCAACTTCTTCTTAATAGCCTTAAGCCATTATTTTGCCATGGCAGAATTGGGCTCTCCGATAAACGTAAGGGGTTTTTGCTTTGTGAACTTTTTCAATAGGGTTAAGTGATGTTGTTTAGGGTTGTGAGCCTCGGCAGGTCTCTGCACATTCTATAAAGCTTGAAGTATCTGTCCCAAGTTGTTTACTTATAGCACAGCTGGTTGAGGCTATGCCCTCCATTAGAAAAGTTAGCATTTGCCTTTGTCATCTTTGCTCGAAAACTTCGACCGTACTTCCAAGGGCACATAATTTGGGTCTTGACCAAGTATCCCTTGCGTCAAATCCTCCAAAATCTAGAAATTTTTGGTCAGATAACCAAGTGGTTTGTAGAGCTTGAAAAATTGAACATACATTATGTGCCTCAGATGGCCATAAAAATGCAAGCTTTTGCCGACTTTATAGAGGAGTTCAAGGACATTGGATAGGCCACCCCTTAAACTGAGGAGGCACCTGTCAAAGATCATGACTCACCCAACAGTAGCACGACCAAGCCCGAACTTGAATGGAAACTATTCTTCAATGGATACTTAAGCATGAACGGGTCTGGCGGTGGTCTTATCCTCACCAACCCAGATGGCTACAAGGTGAGCTATGCACTTCATTTTGATTTCAGGACCTCCAACAATGAGGCCAAATACGAAGCCTTGATAGCTGGACTTAGAATCGCGTGAGACCTTGGGGTGGATTGCATTAGCATCCATAGCGATTCGATGCTCATTGTCTAATAGGTGGTCAACAGCTTCCAAGCTTGGGGTGAGTCCATGCCCACTTACCTGATCGAAGTTAAGGCCTTACTTAGATAATTCAAGAGTTACTCCTTTGTTTGGATCCCAAAGGCGCAAAACACCGTGGCTACACACTCACTCGACTAGTCTCGAGCTTAAAACATAGTGATTTAACTTTTGTTCTAATTGAGAGGCTAGCTAAGCTGAGCATCAGAAAAGAAGTTGTCAGCATAGCCGATTACCAGACTAGAACTTGGATGGACTTGATCATCCGATGCTTGACCACAGTTAAACTGCTCAGCAACCGAGAGAAAACCCGTTGCGTTCGCAACAGCTTGGCCTGGTATTTGATAATTGAGGGAAAACTCTATAGACGCGGCTACACCATGCCCTATTAGAGGCGTGTTGGACCTAAGGAAGCATGGTACCTCATGGATGAAATACACAGCGGGTTGTGCAACAATCATGCTGGGGGCATTTGCTATCTCTTAAGTGCCTCCATTAGGGCTACTACTGGCTGACCATTGACCAAGACTATAAAAAAGTATACCCGTAAGTGCTTCAAATGCTAAGAGTTTGCCTGAGCAATTAGACACTATGCCAAATTATTGGCCATTGATTACCTCACTAAGTAGGTAGAGGTCGAGCCTTGTACTAACATGACTAAAGCTAAGTGCACCAACTTTGTTTGAAAGAACATAATCTATCGGTATGGCATCCCACACACCATAGTCACCGACAATGCTAAACAATTTGCAGTAGCTAGCCTTCTTAGAATAGGCTTGTAGCTCGAGATCAAGAAAGTGTACTCCTCCCTGAGCTACCCCTAGGGCAATGGACAAGTTGAGGCCGTTAATAGGATTATCAAGGACAATCTCAAGAAGAAACTAGAAGGCCTCAAGGGCACCCGGATCGATGAGCTCCCAAAGGAGTTTTAGGCCTATCGTACCATTACTCAGATAGCCATGAGAAAAACTCCATTCTCTATAGCCTATGGGGCTGAGGCTGTAATCTCAACAGATGTTGTCTTGTCGAGCCTTAGAGTTGAATACTACGACAAGCAAGGAAACATCGAGCTCATGATGTCCGAGCTCGATCTTCTAAATGAAAAGAAAGATGCTGCTTTCATCTACACAACTGCTCGAAATCAAGTCGTTGCTTGATACTACAACAAACGAGTGCAGCCAAGAAGTTTCAAAGTTTGTGACTTTGTTTTGAAGAAGTGACCATTCAATAGCCAGGCTTGGTTTCTTTGGACCTAAATGAAATAGCCTCGTTTAGAGTGTTCGGAATCATTCTACTAGGCATGTATAAGATTTTTGACATGGAAGGGAATATGCTCACCTACCCATGGAATGCCAAGCACCTAAAGAAGTTCTACTACTAATAGGAGCCAAAACACCTTTTTGGACCTCTAGCCCTAGCATTCTTTCTTCTAACTAAAGATATGCCAAACAGAGTAGAAAAATGTACAAAACACACCAATGAACATACAAATTCAAAAAATTCCTCTAAGCAATTCAAACTTTGAAAAAGGCCATAACTCCTAACAAAGGGGGGGCGCTTTACTCCCAATAGAGGGGTTGGTCGGTGCATAGCCAACCATAAATGGACTTGAAATGCCAGTCCACTAGTCCAATTGTACCATGGACTACCCAACGAACAGTTACACAAGCACTAGTGATGACCGGAGAAACTCACCTCCCAACCATAAACAAACTTGGATAAGTCCTAAAGGACTTAACAAGTCTTGAAGGGCACTAGGGTATTAGGGATGCACCGTCGTAGCTTGCTCTGGCTGGACAAGCAACTCTTGCTTGGCCCAAAAAAATGAACAAGTTCTTGCTCAACCCAAAATAAAAAAAAAATCATAATAATAATAAAGTGCAAAATAGTATGAATCCAAAAAGCTCTTAACTTAGAAAAAGTTTGAATATTATTAAAGATTTTAGGGGGAGGTATAGATAACCAAGAACCTCCTAAACCGAGGCACAAAAGACAAAAATAAATTCGAGGAAAAGGGAAAGGGGAAAAGAATTAGAGCTTCATCAAGGTTGGGTGTCATCTTTGGCATCCAAGTAGACGACTGCTTACTTGCTGTCTCTCGATTCAGTCAGCACAGAGGTCTCCTCATCCCCTACCTTGTCCTCCCCCATCTTAGGGTCCACTATCAAAGACCAGTCCATGGCGGTGGCCTAAAGATTGTTCTCTAGCAAGTGCTCTTACAAGTCCTTCATTCTGAGGTAGTATTGGTTGGCAAACTTGTTGAATTGCTTGAAATCCTCCACCGCCTGAGTCAGCTTACCAGATAGCTCCTCCCATAAGAATCAATTATTCTCCACTTTTGCTGACTGGACCTTCTCTTATTCCACAAGGAGGTCGGCCTAGGCCTAATGAGCCTCCTCCCCAGCCTTCTAGGCCTTTTCTTGTGCCTGACCAACATTAGCCTCTAGGTTGGCCTTCACCCAAGCTAGTTTGGCTGTGCTTTCATCGAGCTTTTTATCGACCTCATTCTTCTTCTTATCGGCCTTCTCAACTTTCTTCCGCTCAATGTTTATCTGATGCTCGGCCCTAAGATTGGTGTGCTTCAGGGTCACACTGGCCTGCAAGAGGATAGAATTAGTCAAAGAAAAAGAAATGAAGTATTGAAAATTTCAGACTTTAGACCAAAGTTACTTGGACTATTTGCCAAAAGGCTATGTTGTAGCAGTCCTAGTAGGACTTTTTCTAATCGAGAAGAAGTAGTCTTTGTCAAGCATGACATCCCTGAGGAACTCGACCATATACGAGTACATCGAACGGTGCCTTCTCAGTGGGTTGGTTGATGGTGATGGAACGATTGTAGGAGGGGGTGGAATGCCATTACCTCGACTTGTTGAGGCCCCATGTCTCAGCGACAGCAGAGGCGTAATGTGCGAAGGGTTGATTGTTGAGGGCTGCTCAGCCCTCATGGTCCTCCTCCTCTTCGACCCAATGGTTTCCTTCCCCTTGGTCTGACGACGAACGTCCTCTATCCACCTCTATCGATGACATATCTACAAAATAAGAAAAAACACAAGTGAAGCTGGGGTCAACTAAAAAAAATCCTCAAGGTCAAACCTTTGATTCGGAGCTGGCTTGGCGGGTAGAGTAGCTTAATCACGTCCCTAAGCTCTTCATTGGCTATAGGTAGCCACAAATTGAGGGAACCACCAGAAGAGTCCTTGAAACTAGACAATGATGGCTCCTCCGCTGGCTGCATGGCTCAGTAGGTGCTTTTCCCCAAAAACATCAATGGTGCTTTGTCCAACAATTATCATCTACTTGGCCAGACGAGTAAGAGGAACATCGTTTTGGTAAGGGTTAGTCAAGCTAGACCCCCGAACCAACCATAATTAGCAAGGCTGGTCTTCTATAGCAAAAAAGCTTGTTGCTGGACAGCCTCAAGCTTGGTGTGTAATTCATTAACAGTTGCTAGGAGTTTGTTCAGAGGCCACAGCCTCTTCGACCACATGTGTCCCTACTCAAATCTACCAGGGACGACCTGATCAATAGGCACTACTTCACCAACCGAAGACAGCCAATTCCCCCTAACGTTGAACCACTCAAACTTCCATAGCTTGTTTGAGTTGGGGTTGTCAAGAATAAATTCCTTTTAAAACCCGATGAAGTATTATCACCTGGTCTACCGAGGAAGCCTCTTCATTTTAAACACTTTCTTAAAGGCCTCTCACGACATCTCGATCACGAAGAAATATTTCCACAAGCCGTACATGCCGATCATGGATTTGTAGTAGTTTAGATTGAGCAGAGCTTTCCACTCATTCAACACCCGATGTAGGAAAGGTGAAAAAGAAGACGGAGTCCTACTCGGAAGAACTCCACGTAAAGAGTGATGTACCCCTTAGGTGGATCCACAGGTGAACCTCCGTCCTTGGATAGAACAAGGATGACATCATTAGAAATCTAATATCTTTCACGTCAAGCTAGCTGGTGTCATCCCCAATGTGTATCCTACCATAGACGTTTGGCCAGGCTGATGTACCCTATAGGCCACCACTCCTTGGACCCTGGTTGCCATGGCGGTCAACTTTTCTTCTTCTTCATCGTCCTCCGCTTCATCACTTAGGCCGATCTTTCCTCATCAGTGGCTGGATTGATAGTTACTTCTCCCATTATAGGGGCTACTTCGCGGTGCCTTGGCTTGATGTGCTTGGCACATCGACGATGGCCACCAAGCAAGCACGTTCCTGAGCAATAAGAAGTACCCACGACGGTCACTCTGATGTAAGGGTCCTATTTTCTACATGGCCTAATGGGGTGCCTCCCCTCAAGGACTGTTCCTTGTCCAAGCTGAGGATCTTGGCCAAGCGGGCTGCTCTTTCCGGCCTAGTTGTCTCTTCCATAATATATACCTCCTTAGATCCTGCCTAGTCAATCTCGGCATCTTTGTCTGACCAGGAGATGTTAACTGAATCTTTCTGGGAATCATTTAAGCCAGTCATAGCTAGATCGTGTTCAAAAATTACCTACTCAGTTAAAAGTTGTTTGGGTCTATGAAGAAGCTCCTCGGAATTGCTAATCTCCTACTCGACAACTAAACTCATAAGGTCAAAATATCAGGCGCAAAGTACTTTAAAAAGGCAAGAATCGACTCATTTACAGCCGAAACTTGAGCACGGAATTTGAAGAGGTGCGATGATTACGCTTGTCAAGGAAACAACCAATCGTATGCAAACACGTGTCCCACCAAACTTGACCACTTGTCCTCTTAAATTCCATTGTCCTGAGGCCAAGCTTGAAGACCAACTCTAGTTGACCACCCCCTCTAACAAAGTACATCTGTCTGAGCACCAACCAGGTGCATTGGGGGCTATTATTGAGGGTGCACTCAGCACATTTCCCAAGGACCACTTCTGCGGTTGTCCGACTGCCGTGCTCGAGATCGGCCATTATAAGCCAATTCAAAGCTCCATGGTCGTCATCTCTTTGAGGTGCCCTGTGCACCCTAATAGGCCGTTACGTAAGGCCCCAGACTTCTCGGCATGAATGAAGTGCTTGGGTTGCACTGACAAAGCCTACACCTAGGTAACAACTAACTATTGAAAGTCGACATATGACCTCATTCCAACCCTCAGATGGAGAGCAAACCTTCCGCAGGGATCATGACATTTGTCACCTGCCACATGACATGTCTTGATGGGATATACAGGTCGCGAGTCAAATTCACCTAACACCCGGTTCAAGTGGTAGCTTATAAATTGAGCACGTTTAGTAGATCTCAGGGTAACGTGATCTTTCCCACCTTACTTTGTCGAGCAGGTATCTAACTTAAGCGACAGAAAGCTTTTGGCTGGCACCACACTGGTGCCTCCTTACCTTCAAAGCTTTCCTTTTCTTGTGCAAGTCTACCTCGAGAGGCTGAGACGAGCAGGAAGAGCCGTCCGACTACCGTGCACAGCCGCACGTAGTATCGATCTCCAGCAAACCAAGGCTAAGCATTAACAAACGCCACCATAGAAATTATCCTTTGTTGCTAGTCTTATAAAAAATTAGGAGAGGAATTCGTTTCCTTATTGTATCCAATTTCAAAATTTAAATATTTTAACAAATTTTTTTATTTAAAATATCTATTAATTCAAAATAGGAATCTATCAAAATTAATATAGTGCACTTCACATGAATAATTTTCATATAGTTGGTGCCTATAGCATTATCTCATCATACTATGTCAGCCAATTTTAAAGAATTAAATAATCACATTGTTTAAATTTCAAAGTGTGTATAATTGAATTAATAATGTATTACATGCAAATTCAAATAATTTAAGGAGATGATACAGAGAAGTATAGATCAATAATTTCGAACTCCAATAAGATTAATAATTAATTAACAAATTAATTAATTTATCAATTTTATGAATTCTGTTGTTACTCCAATAAAAACTTAAAAGTGCACTCTTAAAATTATTAATATAATTTATTTAAAGAATTAAATTGTCCATGAACATAATAACTACTTATAGATCAATCATCTATAAATAGTTCATGATTAGAGTTAGGCATAATATTGCATTAACATCTCTAATTTCATCTTTCTCTTTAAGTACCGTTGGTTCTCTAATGAACAATAAATTTATGATTTTATCATAAATTATGCTCTCTTACTGTTCAAGTTCTGAACTAATACTTAAGAGAACTATTTATCTAACTTTATAATGAATGAAATGAATAGATTCCATCTTATATACTAACATTCCGGGCTATCAATTTCATTATGCTCTCAAAATAGAAGGAATATGATTATATTAGATAGAACTATTGCCGAGTAAAGCAAAGAACATAATTCTATGTATAAGAGTCTCTTAATAACTCAAGATTAAGATTGTTCTATAATAACTATTATTGATTAACTTTGAACTTCTGAATTTACCAACGGAGATTATTAAAGATTTCAAAATTATCTTGTTCCAATTCTATATAATCATAAAATATATAAAAGTACCTCTATACGATAAAACTTCATTAACAGTCTTGATAAGACGGTTTTATTCAAAATATGAATGATTTATATTAATAATAATTAATTAAAAGTCCCCACTTTAAATATAATTTTTAGCAATGCTCAGACTTATACTTAAATAATTGATATATCTGGAATCACATGACAGTACGTGATCTTTCATGAATCAAGTGTGTTCATTATATTGTAAATCCAACGATACCGTGATACTCGAAGTGTTAGTATTCAAGATGTTGACGCCATAAATTTTACAAGTTACGTTGTAATATATCCTCTTAACTTCTCTCAGTTCTCACAAAAGATATCATTTAATTACAAGGGAGAAAATGCAAAAACAACATTACAACTTCTTCCTTTTTGCAATATTACCTAGTCAAGGGCCACTGCCACCGACACTAGCAAGTACGTTTACAGCAGAAGCATCTTTTTGTATTCATTGCTCCATATACCAATAAAAACTAGTACAAAACTACAAATCAGCCGAAGTTTTTGACAACTCAGGCTCGGATAGCCTGGAGGTAAGTAGGCCAATGTATAAATAATTAGTGAAGGATGGCAACAATATATAATATACAATTAATGAAGTATGGCAACATTGTATAAACATCCAGCGATTCTTCGATTCTTTCTCACCTAAAAATCCCCTTCAACAACCATTTGTTTTTTAAGGGAAAAAGTCCCCACCATCCTACCCTCCAAAATGAAAATCCTTTAATTACATCCCACCTTTCTTTTTTCCACAAAACGAGCAAGAATCACGTGTGGACGCCATATTATGACTAAAGCGTCGAGCAGTTGACCGGCAATCGGCAGTAAACATAAAAAATCGGACAAAAATTCAATGCTTGCGTGTCAATATTGTCACGAGCTAAAAAGAAAGAAATAATCTTTCCAATAGTTGGTCGGGTTGACAATTTCAATCTGCAACAGATTGGTTTTTTTTATTATTTTTTTAATGAGTAACGGATTGTTTTTTAATCAGATTAAACCAAGCCGCCTTTAAACCAAGCCGCCTTAGACTCTTTGGTTTTTCGGCTGCTAGTCTGAGATCCATTAAGTTGGGCATTTTCTCCCTTTGAAGTTATGATTATTTTTTTTTTTTCTAGAAGAATATGATTATTTTTTTTACCAGCACTGTCGCATCACGTTTTAAACTTTCGTAAACTCCATCTGCCTATCTTTTCCCCTGCAACAATACCATATGTACGATTTTGTATGTCTATGGACTATATATATATATATATAATAGTCTCGATAGCGACATCTCATATGAAAAGTTAATAGAAGTTGGTGGTTGTAAGCTGCTTGGCCTGCTACTAAGGTGTAGAAAACAAAAACCACCAGAAACCACAAGGATTAAAAAAATCTTCGGCATTTTTATCGTGGGAATTGAAAAAGATTTTTATTGGTAGATACCTATTTTTCAACAGTCAAGTTTATAAAAAAGAAAAAATAATTGTAACTAAACCTAACGATTGAAAAAGTGCGAAGGAGAGGTTCCTGTCAGAAAAGCTTCACCTTATGCCGGCAATGCGCAACAATTTAAAACTTCAAAACTCTTAACAGTTACAATAAAAAATAAAAAATTATTACCATCAATAACAATTACGAATAAGATAAAATTTTCAACAATTTCTATAAAAAACAAAAAAATTACTGCATAAAAAACAAAAAAATTACTGCATATATTTTAACTGATTCTTCAAACAAAAATTTAAGATCTGTTTGATAATATTTTTAAAATAATTAAAAATAGCTTTGTTTTTAAAAATAAATTTTTTTAAAATTATGTTAAAAATATTTTTAAAATTTTTAACTCAAGAAACATCCAAAATCATTCCAAAAATTCTCAAAGCCTTAGTTTTTGACATATATCAAACCACTTATCAAACCACTTGCCAAAAAACATTTTCAAAAATTCTCCGGCCTTAGTTTTTGATATATATCAAACCACTTGACGGCCGAGAAACAAGGCCAATTAATAGGGTGTTTTTTCTCTTGTCGTCAGTTAAAAAATTACAATTTGTATTTCTTATAAGTACACTTTCATGACTGATCTTGAAGGATGAACAGAGAGGCGAGTAATTGAACTTTCTATCGAGGGTATATGGTATTGATATGCATGTTTTCCGACACTCATGACATGGGAAAACATTTCGGTAACAGCCACATCTGTCCATTTCCATGACGAAGAAAAAAAAAGGGAAAAAAGAAAAACAAAAAAAGAATGAACATATATAGCACATTGGGAGAAACTGTCCGGGTGCTTGATACCCAAGGAAAAGATTAAAAAGAAAAAAAAAAAGAAAAAGAAAAAAAAAGATTGTTAATCACACTCCAGAAGGGACACAACTTTTCACTTGTTTTCTTGCATGTCTTCCTCAGTTTTCCAAACAACATCCTCCAAGCAGGTTGAGAGGTTTTTATAGAACTGCAGTCGAAGAAATATGTTTTTGGAATTAAATTGTATTTCTCAATGTTTTGTTTTCCAAAGACACATAAGGAATATTTGACAGAGAAAAAAAAAAAAAAAAAAGAAAGAAAGGTTTTATTTGCGATTTTATAGCCCGCATTTTAAGCTCAATAAAAATATATACAATGTATTTAGGATGTTCTCAACATTGTACCCTTGAATTGCAAAATCATACTAGAATTCAAAGGTACAATATTGAGAGCATTCAAAATGCATGGCATAAGTTTTTATAAGCTTAATTTGCTGGGTTAATGACCCAAAGGAAAATAACAAAGGAGGAGAAAAAGGGCATCATATACCTTATGGAATTCCAATGTGTCACCTTTTGCTTTTCTCACTTGAACCATATGAAGTGAGGGTGCAACTTGGAATATCTGATCAGGAAACAAAAAAATGTCAATAAACAGTTAAATCAGAAATTAAATTTTATCTCATGGGGGATGAAATGAGACATTGCCACCTACCTCTGTAGCAACATTAAGATTTCCCTTCCTTCCGGCTTTCATGTTTTCTAGCCTCAACTGAGGGAAACAATAAAAATCAGTTAGTTTCAACTCGCAAGTGAATTTCGAAAGATAGACATATTTTGCTGGAAATGTCACCTTGTAATTTTTCTTGTGTACATCAAAACCGAGAGGTTTTGCAGCTTCTTCAATCTTGTGAATTATTTCATTAGCAGGGCATTTGGATGTGAACCTTGTTTCCTTCTTAAAACCCTACAGTCAATGGCATGATTGTGAGATCTGAGGAGAAAAACAGGAATAACACAAAACAATTTCTCTTAAAGCCAAGACTTCACAACACATTACTACTCTTTACCCCTAAAAGAACACAACTGAATATCGATCCAAGGACAGATTTCACAAAGTTAATGCCATGTGAAATTTAGTGGCTTGTGCAACGTTAATGCCATGTGAAATTAAGTGGCTAGTGCAAAATAACATATCTAACCCAGACAAACCAATGCCAGGGAGAAAAGTTTCTGATCTGTAAACCTGTTCGGTGTCAAACAAGTTGCCAAGGTTAAGCCCTTTAGACATTGAGATTAAATCGAATGCGTTCATGGCTGCTGGTTGTTCCTCCCTTTTCTCCATCACATGGTGCTCCTGTCACAGGACCAACGAGCAAAGCATGAGAGGACTTTTCAAGATAACACAAGACCTATTTTCTTCGAAGCAAGTTGCTCAGAGAAGGGGATATATCAAATGGTAAAAATCATCTTTGAAACATACTTCTGAATCTTTAAAAACGGCTTCTATATCGTCCAAATTTGTGTCTTCCTTCTCATCGAACACTGGAGGCTTGTAGCCCTTCTTAAACCATTCATCTTCTAGAATTTCGGTTATGGTGATACGCTGTAGTAGACAACCAAGGAATAAGAGATGCCAACCACAGTTAGACAACAATAATGTGAATCTAGATACTGGATCAATATTAAGAGTTACAATTCTTAAGACCAGTTCAAAAGCCGCTGTACAAGAACAGTTTGGCCGTTAAAAGACAGGGGATGACAGAGTTGCAACCTTTTGTTATTACATATATATATATATATCTTTTTTTTTTTTTTTTGGTCCAAAATATTGTGCACTAAAGGAGGATACTACAAAAAGAATAAAAACGATAGACTCAAGTATCCAAGCGAAGCACTTACCGTCATAGGATTGGGATCCAAGATTCGAGCTATCAATTTCATGGCACTAAAAGATAGCCAAGGGGGGCAAGTAAATTCAGCAGCTGAGATCTGC
>CAMOHE010043132.1:32133-47799 GCA_946598075.1 Artocarpus hirsutus
CTTCTTAAACCATTCATCTTCTAGAATTTCGGTTATGGTGATACGCTGAAGTAGACAACCAAGGAATAAGAGATGCCAACCACAGTTAGACAACAATAATGTGAATCTAGATACTGGATCAATATTAAGAGTTACAATTCTTAAGACCAGTTCAAAAGCCGCTGTACAAGAACAGTTTGGCCGTAAGAAGACAGGGGATGACAGAGTTGCAACCTTTTGTTATTATATATATATATATATATTTTTTTTTTTTTTTTGGGTCCAAAATATTGTATATATATATATATATATATATATAAATTTTTTTTTTTTGGGTCCAAAATATTGTATGTATATATATATATATATATATATATTTTATTTTTTGGGTCCAAAATATTGTGCACTAAAGGAGGATACTACAAAAAGAATAAAAACGATAGACTCAAGTATCCAAGCGAATCACTTACCGTCATAGGATTGGGATCCAAGATTCGAGCTATCAATTTCATGGCGCTAAAAGATAGCCAAGGGGGGCAAGTAAATTCAGCAGCTGAGATCTGCATGCAAGGAAGCAGAATGTAACAACTGAAGAGGAAGGATTAGTAGAGGCTACACTGTAGAATTAGTAAAATGCTCACTTTTTTATACAGGTTCATAAGATTAGAGTCATCAAAAGGCAAGTAACCTGCAAGTAATACAAAGAGTATCACTCCACACGACCACAAGTCTGCAGTTGCGCCGTCATAGCCTTTGTCATTAAGGACCTAAAAACCAAAATAGACATAGTTACATGATGCACCAAAAGTGTAAAAAAATATTAATCAAATCAGTATTGGGAGTTATCACTAAAAAATATTTTGGGCTCGTATATTAACAGTCCTAACCTCAGGAGCAACGTAATTTGGAGTTCCACAAGTAGTGTGAAGAAGGCCATCATCCTGTCATCTTAAAACTTTTAGTACAAGAATCGTGCAAAGAGAGAGAGGACGCCATCTAAGTTTGGAAAGGTTAAATAGGAAATTAAGTAAGAAATGGATGATAATTTTGCACTATAGCTGCTGTGTGCATCTCTCCTATTAGAAAGCACTATATCTTGTAGAATGATTTATTATGCCCCAAGAAGGAACGTATAAGTTCAGAAGAAATAGTACAAAGTCCTACCCTAACTTGTTGAGACAGTGCACTCAGTCCAAAATCAGAAACTTTAAGATTTCCATAAGCATCCAACAATAGATTTTCCGGCTGCAAAAGAACCACAAAACAAAATAGAATCCATGAATTTTATCTTCTTCTTGCCGTTACTTGTGAATCGTGATTATCTTCTGCAAACATTGTAGTACCTTTAGGTCTCTGTGATATACACCTCTGCTGTGACAATAATCGACTGCATTGATAAGCTGTTGAAAATATCTACGCGCTTCATTCTCTCTCATCCGTCCATGGTTTACCTTCACAAATAAAAAGAGATTCTTACGTCCCAATTCTTGAAGGTTTAAGAGACCAAAATACAGATAAGCATATGAAAGTAACATAGCTAAGGGGAATGGAAAAACTCGTCACAGACTAAATATGAGGCTCTCTCAAATAAAGATGGTCTTGAACTGCAAAAATCGCCGCACAAAAGTAGGACTTCAGATTAACTTACTACTCACAATTTTATCAAAGAGCTCTCCACCGGTGACAAATTCCAAAACGATAAAAATCTTTGTCTTGCTACCCATCACCTGAAAAGAGAGAAACTATTTAAAGAACTTGCACCAGTTGGAATTAACTCATTCATTCTATGCTCTTTTCCTATAGGATAATTTTCTCAATGCACATTACAGAGGTTTAAAGGAGAGAGACAATGACAGACCTCATATAACCGAACAACATTCGGATGCTTTATTAACTTCATTGTTGCTACTTCCCGTTTGATCTGAGAACATATATTATAACACAAACTTCAATTCAAAGAGATGAATATATATATATATATATAGATATAGATATAGATATATATATATACACCCAAAAGATTAAAGAAGAAAAAATGAACAAACAACAATACATGAGTTAGATCTAACAAGCTAAACTTTTAATTATGTCTATAAAAAAAAAAAGTTTTGGGTTTTGCCAAAAGAAACCTGTTCAGCCATCTTGTGCTTGAGAACTTTTTCCTTGTCAAGTATCTTCAGAGCCACAGGCTCCCCTGTCTCAGAATTCCTTGCAAACTTGACTTTGGCAAATGTTCCTTCACCAATTGTCCTTCCAAGCTCATATTTCCCAACTCTTCTCTTGATTTTCGGTTGATTCATTCTTGGAGCACCACCGCTTGAAGAAGAAGCTTCTAATGCTTGCAATTCTGCCAGCTTTTCTTAGAAGAAAGACCTTAATATTCAAACACCAAAAAATGAGCCTCGGACACTAATTAAAATGCCAAGCAAGAAAGAAAAAAAAAAAAAAAAAGAGAGAGATCTGAGATTTGGGAAGTACTATTATGTTATAGAACTAGCAAGTGGGTGCTGACTTATGGGCTTATGCAATACATATAAATACCGAAGGTATGAAACAAACAGCTTGGACTTGAACATTGTTAAAAAATGATCAAAGATTGCAGATCAAGTCAAGTGGATCCTACAACTTTATTATTTATAGTACCACGTGATTCATTTGAATGAACATGAGCACTCCTAAATGAATAAATGCATGATAAAAAATTCAGAGAAAATCAACACAAGATAGTAACTTCTTCAACCCAAATCTTGATACAAGCATAAATTTCCAGCTCAGAATTCAAACAGCACTTGGGACAAAAAATAAAAAAATTCTTTTTTTTAGACAAATTCCTAACCTGGGTCTGTAAAATCACCACATGCAGTGATACAAAACTTAAAAATTGAGGGGGGATCAGAGAACCCAAAACTCTAAAACCAGAGAAATCCAAGGAGAGTCCATTTTTTAGGTAAAGACGAATTCGACAACCACGTCACACATATTTATATTACCATTAATTTAAATAAACAAACCGTAACACAATAATTAAGCAAGCAAAATAGTATTAAAATTTGAAAAAGAGGGAACTGAAGAAGAGAAAAGCATATACTTGAAAAGAAATCAGATAAGAAGAAAACTCTGCCAACTGGGTGATTAACCAAAGACCAAAACTTGATTGTGGATGGAGATTCTGCTTGGCTCTTGAGTTTCTGAAAGGCCAGAGAAAAGAGAACAAAAAAATAATGATAATGGGTAATTTTTGCTTGATTGATTGTTGCTGATTGCAGAGAGACTTCGATTGACTATAAGTAGACCACCGAACTAACAAAGCTGGTTCCCATTTTCCATTTTTGTACCGAATGTTATCATTTACTCTGATTGAAATAATAATTAATAATAATAATAATCTTTTGGTTGGCCCCTTTTGTGTTTGTACACGCTGTAAATTGCTAATTCTTGTTTGTCCGAAAACCGGAAAATATATTAATTTTATTCATATGTGGATGAGTTTAAACCAAAGCAATGCTCTACTTTTGGGTTTGTTGTCGTTTTGGATGCGTCC
The DNA here is from genome assembly GCA_946598075.1 of Artocarpus hirsutus. NCBI lineage: Eukaryota > Viridiplantae > Streptophyta > Magnoliopsida > Rosales > Moraceae > Artocarpus > Artocarpus hirsutus. The sequence continues at coordinate 35,654 of CAMOHE010043132.1, forward strand.
AAGTCGGTTTAATTTTGAGTTCCATTGTTTGAAATAAGAGAAAAAAACGAAAGAGAAAGTGGGTTCGTGGTCAGCAGAACATTAATTAAACATAAAAAGAGAAGATTATTTCATTTTCACGGTCACCCCCTGTCTGAAACGGTTTTATCTCAGGGAGGTTAACTTACGATGATAACAAAGGCCCGGTTAAGGAGTAAGTGCCTTTGAAACTCCTAAAAAAGCCACTTGCACATAAACCAATATTGGAAGTATTTAATATCCAAGTTAAAACGAAGTTAAAGCTTAAATATGATATTAAGTAAAAATCTTATACTATAATAATTAAAAGTTTATTTGATACGTGGGTTTAAAATAAGGTGGTTTAAAACTTATGGTTTAAACTATGAGTTCTAGATTATATGGTTTAAACGGTAATTTTAAATTGACATTTGATTGTAAACGTTTAAAAAGAGAATGAAATAGCACATCAAGTTTAAAACGAAAACTAATGTTTGGTAAAAATGGTTTTGTTTTAAAAAATGAGAATTCTTTGAGAATTATGCTAATAGTGTTTTTAAAATTTTTGTCTCAAAAAACATACAAAAACATTTCCAAAAACTCCCAAAAGAATATCAAACGGGGCCTATGGTTTATAAAAAAAAAAACGAAAATGAGAATAGTTTTTACTATAATAAATGGTTTAAACCGTATGAACTTGAAGTAGGCAAAGTTTAGATTTTGAAAGTTTTGTCTTGTTTAAAACCACCTCTATGGTTTAAACTGGTCTTGTTTATTATTTAATACAACTTCAATTTAAAGCGTCTCTATGATTTTAACTGCCTTAAACAGTTTTGAACTTACATATCAAATACAAAACTTGATTTTTTTTTTCTTTTTTTTTTCTTTGAGCGGTTTAAACTTGGCTCCAAACACAATTAACTTATGAATTCTAATGAAACAGTAAATAGGGCAATATAAAGAAGAATCATGAAGTGTGATGTTGTCAACTTTTTTTTTTTTTATCTTAAAACTCTCATTTTGTCTAATAGACTTGGAAACAAATCATGTCTTTATCCTCTTACATTAGAGATGATTATACAGCGGCAGGTGGGAGTAAGAAGATTCAACTCCTTGTCACCGGGTGTGATCATGCTAAGATTCTTGCATCAGATCCCATCAGAATTACGCAAGAGTGTTTGGGAAAAAATTCAAATCAATAGGTATAATTTAAATATTATAATACGTAAGAGTTTTACATTATAATTTTATTTTATTTTACACTTTTCACAATCAAAATTAATAGTTTGACTTTTCTCCCAAACAAACTAGTAATTAGTAGTTAAACATGACCGGATAATAGTAGTACTAGGATGAGATACCTTCTCAACAAACCTCGTGTAGTTTTTCAGAAGAAAAAAATTCTTGTTGTTGTTGTTCCTTTTATATATCTTGATTAAATTTTTTAATTGACATAGTATCATGTTTTTGGGGAGATACAATAACCTCGATACATGTTTGTTTAGGGCAAAATTCAAATACATAAATTCATGTCAAATTGATTCTCATTTTGCATAATAGATTTACTTTTTTTAGGTTTTTCTTATCCTATATTTGAGGAAAAAAAGTCATAATTTTTTTATTTGATATCCGATTAAAAGGATTATTCTTTCATTGCATTCGTAATGAAAAGAGGACTAAATAAAGATCTATATTGTATATTTTTTAATATCATGAACATTAAGGTTTTATTAGATTTGTTAGTAAATTGAAAACTTTTTTCATTATTTATCCAAACACAAAATTCAATTTTACTCCCTATTCAGGTCAACACTTTAACTGTACATCCAAACATTAATTTAGATAGCAATTCAAATTTTATAATTCAAAATACACAACTTAAATCAAAATATTCCGAATCAGCACAATTTAAATCTGTTTACCAAACGGGCTCTAAGAGAACCCAAAGCATGAATCCATTTTTTAATGTCTAAAATAGGGTATAACTAATCAAATTACACCATTTGATTTAAAATATTTGAAATATTTTTAATTTAACTTTTCATGCTTATTTATTATATTTTAATGTAGAAAATATGATTACTTTAGACATTATTAACACATCAAAAATTTAACAAGTGATTTCAATACAAAAGTGATATTAAAAAAATATGTAAGCCGAATCAAAAAAATGGGAAGAAAACATGACAATCTACAACACTTTAATTCCTTTTTTTGGTGTGAGGAAATAATTCATTCCATTTTTTTAATTAAAGGCAACAATTTCATTTAGTTGAAAACGTGAAACAAATACTAGGAAAATTAATTTCATCTTGAGATGGGATGGCTTGGGATTAAGAGACTGGTTGGCCCTAGCAAATAATATTACATGGATACATCTTGTAAAAAATATCATGGTCGATATACAAGTATTTATTATAGCAAAAAAACAATTGATCTTTGTTTCTACTGAAAAATTGAAGGTATTTTGGCACATTGAAGGTATTTTGGCACATTTTCTTATTCACATGCATGTGATTCCAAAGGAATAAGCAAACTTGTATAAGCTCTTGTGATTTATACAGTAATGAACTTCTTGTTGACGTCCGTCTTTTGTCGGCATAAAAACGTCAAATCAAACACTCCAGAACTATAGATAAAACAAGTTTATACACAAAACGCAGCAAAATGATAACCCTAAAGAAGTTGTCATAACCATGTCAGAAATCCGAGTGGGTCAAACTCATCGCCGCTATAAATTGATATCTAGGTGTATATATATTATATTTATCATGCAAGTAATAAAACCACAAAAGAAAAAAAAAAAAAGAATGTAATGTCGGAAAAATTCATTAGTTTAAATCTAAATTTTGAATTTTTTTAATAGTTTCGTTAAATTATGTAAATTATCTATGGTAATTATAATGTGCATTATGTATTAAATTTTGTGCAGTATAAAATATTTTAAAATATACAAATTTTGTGAGTTTAGATACTCGAAAATTTGCAAAAATACTCTTAAAGTAAAATTAGTGTCATACAAATTATGTTAAAAATCTAATCTTTGTGACATAAATACTTGAAGAAAATTCACAAGTGTAATGACCTAAAAAATCTTAGAATTTAAAAATATAGTTTACATATTTAAGTCAAGGATTTCTCTTAAAAATATTATATGTTAATTTTGTGATTAAATGATTTATTGAATTAATATAAATATTCTAATATTTTATAGAAAATATTTAAGTTAAATTTATTAACTTTCATGATTGGATAATTTGATTGATGATTTCCATCTTGATTTAAGGCGAAAGAAATTTCAATCCGTAGATAATTTGAGAGTTTAAATTATAAGAATTTTCAAGAACAATATAGTGTTAAAAGTGTATAGAGAAACACTCTAATGTAAAATAAATTCTTAATTTCTTATTAGTTAAAATAGGAGTTACACGAGTAACATTTTTGGTGAAAAATGCTATCCTAGTTCCAGAATTGACACTATCAAGAATGTGTCAATACCGAGTTAGAGTATAGAAAAATATAAATTTTATGTATTACGTAATCTAGGAATGATTTATAAATTAAAAACAATTTAATTGTATTACACGGTTTTAAATTTATCGGTACTAACTTATATAGATTTTAGTCTTAAACTGTGTTGAACAAACCTATCAATACCAAAATTTCCTGACAGCTAGTTAGTATTGCTCAACCTGTTGAAATTTGAACTACCTTCCCTAAATCATGGGATCTTATAGGTAAGTGCCATGACAAAGAGATATAATGTAACTTGGAAAAGTAAAAAGCATGGTGCATGGTATAGTGAGTGATGAGACTTAGAAAATCCATATTTTTTAAAGTTAAAATCAATAGTTTTGTGTTAATATTTCTCGTAAAACTCCTTAATCAATAACAATTAGATAATAAATAGTATTTTAGTGTATTAGTATGAAAATATGTTCAAATATATATTTTTTAATATGTTTTATGTTTAGTAATATTTTTTGAGTAATTTTTAGAATCAATTTCGTATGTAAAATATTAGTTGAGTTTGAAATTAATCAAAACCGTAAAAATAATAAGTGGTAATTTTATATTGAATCTTATTGTATTTGATAGTGTGTTTTAAGTTTGTAAATATATTTTGTAATATTTTTAAATCTCAAAAATCATATGTGTCAAACCGAACGAGCCTGAGATTTTAGAATTTTGTAATTACTTTTGTATGTTTTAATGTAAAATAAATATTTTTAATATTATTGAAAATATTATGTTTCTAAAATAATTAATTTTTTTAATTTTTATCTTTAGATTTGAAATCTAGTGAAAAAACAGAGCAAAATGACACCAAAATGGACAAAATCGTACATCAAATGATGCAAAAATAATTAAAATCTCAAATTTAAATTCAAAAAGCCACGTGGCACTTACTGGGTCATCGATCACATAGCCAAAATGATCTAGACCATCCAATGTTCACCAGGTGTTGCCTCGTCAGCCGTGCGTCAACGCTGACGCGTTTCAGCGGGCCCTACTTACAATGTAATACATAAGTGTGCCGAATCCAGTGCATTCAAGTTGAACTAAATTGTGTGTTCCTGCCTAGTCCTCCATTCAATCACCATAAGCACACTGATCTAATGATCGGTATAAATTCCACCTGGTCTCACAATGCTCCACAAACACCAGCCTTTGGTTCACTCTTTGGTTAGGGAGATCTACGACTTGAAGACGTTCATCGCTGTCCGCGTCACACTAGATAATGTCCAAATTTCTAGACACCGAAGAGGCCCAACACGGAGAAAAGAAAAAAAAAAAAAGGAAAAATATCATACAAATTGCACAACTAGATTCAATTTTATCATTTAAAATAGGAAAAAAAATTAAAAATAGCAATTTGCATGAATAATGCCCCTTTTGTAAGTCTATTAATACCCCCTCCCAAACTCATTTCTGGACTAGAAAATAAAAAAAATAAAAAATTACTATTTAGTTTAGAAAGTAGTTTTAAGTATTTGTTTCTAAGTTGTTGTAAAACATTTCTCTGATTATATTGAAAAAATCATGTTTAATAATATTTCTAGTATTTTTTAAATATGTCTTTTTAATTTTTCTTTTTAGCTAAGGTGAGAGGGAGAAACTGTAACAAAATCACTTTAAATATTTTTAGTTTTCTTAGTTTTTTAAACAGTTATAATGCCAAAATATTTTCTAGAAAACTTAGGATTTTAATATTTTTCTTACCTAGAACTCTTCCAAAATTCGGTTTTGATTTTTCGACAATATAAAGCGGTACAAATAATGTGAAAGAAGAAGATTTGCGATTTAGAGAAAGAATAACAAATTAAGAGAGAATGTGTGAGCTCAGAGAAATAAGCTCCCATGCACAATAGACGTATATGTAAACAATGATTAAACCACTACAGATGACACGTATAGAGGCCACGTGGGAGAGACAATGTGAGTCAAACTGATTTAAGATTTGGACTAGGCCCAAATGTTCGAAGTTGAAATGGGTCAGGTTGTTTTAGGTCTTGACACATTTAGAACAAGTTAAATAGCAAACATAAAATTGAAAACTAATTTGTACAGATCTTAAGCCTATTTCAAAGTCCACTAAAAATAAAAATGACTATGAACAACAAGTCTAATTTAACAAAAATCAAGGATCTTTTTGAATGGTATTTAAAATCATTCCATAACAACATAAGCCTCTAGTAACTCAAATAATTTGTCTTAATCAAAGCCTTATTGAACAATGCATACACTCTTATGTTATCCTTAATACTCAACATCTGTCAGTGGATTCATCATCATTACTACCAAGGGTTTAGAATATGAACAACCTTGAAATCAATACGATTTACGTTTTCCAACGTAGACCATATCAATGAACAAAGTCCTTTGATGTTACTACTTAAGAACATCTATAATCCCCACAATTCTACTTGTACAATTTTTAATTTCCTTATATAACAAAACCTCAGGTAACTAAAAGATTCACATCTAAACATCTAGAAGTTAAAACTTTCATCATAATTATCCAAAATTATTATAGGTGTCTTAAGTATTATGATTTACCTACGGAAACTCCTATTGGTCATTTTTACATTGCATCTATTCATAAAGATTCATTGACACACTTAAATACAATGTACGCAACAAAATATTCCAACCTTGAAATTCATGCATTCTTGCCTTTACATAGTCTCAACAGACCAAAAGTCTAACGTTTTTCTCACTCAAGATTCAAACCATGGATTCCTAACATATCTCATATTTCTCAAGTAAATAGAACTTTCAAGAAAGTTATGGACACTTATGCACTCCACCGAATTCACACATAATCATTACTTAGGTCTAAATCAATTACGAAAAATTTGACGCATCTATACCAAACTTTGAAATCAACAAATAAAGTCTTATATTTCTTATTTTTTTCACAAGATAAAAGGCTCTTAAATTCTCATATCTACATGAATTTATCATCATTCTATACGAATTAGATATGCTTATAGATCTAAGTATTATACGAATCATCTCATAAGCATTTTACTTATAAACCATTTCCATATAATTATCATTCCCTCATAACTATTAATACTTTCCTTCTATATAATTATCGTATTCATATAACCGTTAATATTTTCATTCTAGGGCCTTTCCATGTTACATCCTTTTAGACTGTATAAATCAACTTGAAGGTTCATTTTGATGATGACAATGAAAATTCAACTACAAAACCATCTTAAAAACAAATTTTTGAAGTGGTCCTACACTTCCTAGGTTAACCGAACTTAGGCTCTGATACCAAAAATTCTGTAACGCCCCTACATGACGGTTAATAGTTCTTAATAAATTAAAATAAAAATAAAAAATAAAAGTAAAACTTCAAAAATAAGATTGCCCGGGATTTAAATAAAAACTCTTAAATCAAAAATAAAATATAAATGATGGTTAAACCACAATTTAATGTAGCACCTTAAATTTAATAATATAAAACTGTCGTCGTCATCTTTTCAACCTTTAACATATCTTAATATAGTCATAGAAAGTAACAATCGATGCTTACATTTTCATGAAGAACATTCTTAACAATTGAAGCAATCTCAATGTAATATAACTACATAGCTTCCTTAACTATTTTTCTCGTAGTCGCTTCACACTTAGTGAGTCCTGAAAAAGATGAAAATATAAGGGAATGAACGTCAACATGCTTAGTAGGGAAAACCATTACTCACCTTTAGGTTTTTATCATTACCATATGAAAACTTGTATGGTTAGTTAATGCTCATCATTATCCAAATTATGAGATTTATTATGCTCATATTCTGTAGATACCATAGTTAATCATTACTGAGTTTCATACATATACATATATACAAATATTACAGTTCATTATTGTTCCTAGGTATCTATGTTCAATAAAGTATCACTCAACTCATCGAAACCCAAATGGACGCGCTTGACCACCCTTTAATCATTCCAAAGGTGTTCTGGTGAGGAGACATCAAGCCCCGAGTCCTCACCAAGTCGATTCTTGTACAATGTGTTCTAGGACTTTCGATCCAAGGGAGCGTCATTACCTCCCCCTATTTTACCTTTGAGGGTATTCGTGCCTAAGGATGTAACCGCCACTCTCTTCACGTCTCACCATATCTCTATATTCAATTATTATTTATAGAGTCAGTTTTCCTAACCATGCTTCTCAATTTATGACAACATGTGTCAATTTATTATATTCCTTGCTATACAATACAAGACGAGTTTTACATCATTATATTATAGATATAATCATATACTTTCAAAATAGCATACACATATCTTGCAACATAAAACAACAAATTTTAATTTATCAAAACCTCACAAAAGATGAGTAATAAAAATCCCTATATTCTAAGCTTATCAACAATCTTTTAATCTTGGAGTCAATTGATGTTAGCTCCACACTCCCTTGATCCTAAGGTGTGCATAAGGACAATTAAAACTAAAGCACAACATACAACCACATCCATAAGTAAATCATGTGTAAATCCATCTTACTAGTGTGCCATTAAAGCTTTTATGCAAATTTCTTTTTGAATATCAAAGTAAACAATTTTTGTCTTAACACAATATAAAACGTATACAAGTAATCTATATATTTTAGTCCCTAATAAGATTCATCAATTACTTAGGATAGTATTGGAAAGGTTGCAAGACATTAAGGAATTAGGAGATGAGTAAAGTTGGGTTCTTGGTTTAGATTAGCAACTGGAATACCATGGCAAACTAGCAATATACTTTTACAAAAAGGACAGGTTCACTATTTACAATCAACACACAAGTTAAAAAGTGGTTTACTTAAGATAAACGGGCTGTATACTGCCACAACAGGTTTACTAGTTTTTAATTCAAAAATTAAAAAATTCATAAAAAATAAAATACAACTCCAATTTAGGCTTATGATAGCTCGTTAGAAAGGTTAGGATGTCTACTTTTTAAATGTGCAAACGAATTTATAAAATTCATTTTCATTTAATACCAGAATTTCAAGAAAGAGCCACTGCCTATAGAGGTATTACAAATTTTATGGAATACCAAGTTTCCCTTTATACCAAATCAAATTGTCCTTGTACAAAATCTCAAAACCATATCAAAATATGTAGTATGCATTATATACTCATAATAAACATATTCTCATGATTTTTTTTATACCAATATCATCATTAAACCATATCTCAAGTATTTCTTGCAAATAAGGGTGAAAACATGTTTATATCAAACTTGCTTATTCAAAACCATAAAATGTAAATTGTGCAGAAAAATAAATAAGCAAATTCAAAGTAAAGATTGTAGATAAAACTAGACTAATTTTCTAAAAATCTTACCTCAAAATCTCATTAAAGACTTAAGTCATCAATTCAGGAGATTAAAGCTCAAGTTCAACTTTAGCATGGAGACTTTTGAACGACATGGAGCTGGGTTTTTCAGACATAAAGAGAGTAGAAGAAAGAAGAAGAAGAAGAAGAAGAAAAGAATGAGAGGAAGACATTTCAAGGAGGAAGGGAGAGATAAGTGTTGCACGGAGAAAAGAAAATGAATACATGGTTTTTCTTTGTTGGAGGGCCCGATTGAAGAAGGAAAATAATGGGAAGTGGGAGACAAGTAGGTGAAGCATTAGTGTTGCACGGAGAAAAGAAAATGAATACATGGTTTTTCTTTGTTGGAGCGCCCGATTGAAGAAGGAAAATAATGGGAAGTGGGATACAAGTAGGTGAAGCATTAAGTGTATTATGTCTCCTTCAGAGGCTTTAGTTCATATAATGCCAAATGTCATTTTCGTAATTAATTTGATGTTCCAAGAGCACTTCGGTAAATATACTAAGTAGACAAAGAAAAATTTTTAGAAAATTTTGAAATAGGTAAAAATAAATAGGATGAAATAGATTTTATATGAAATAGATTTTAGATGAAATAGATTTTAGTTGGCACACTAATAATTAATTTAATTATCATATTATCTATTAAGAAAATAATGGGTGTCACATTATCATTGCGGTACTCTATATTTTGAAGCAACATCACATTGGCCTTGTTGTTTAACAATTTTAGAAAGCACTTTATTGCTTTGGAAAATATTATCTTAATACCTTGAACCTTTTTGGATTGCAAGATGCCTAATTTACTCTTTCAATGAATAAAGAGAAAATTCTAAAAGTATCCTTGAGTTTATCAAAATAACACAAACATTATCTAAGTCTAAAGTAATTGAAAAAGGAGCCCCTCAATTTTGAAAGAGTAAAAAAAAATTTATTTAGACATACCTCAATAATCAGCATTTAAATTTTATTTTGACATTAATTATTTTAAAAATTCTCCCTTTTTCATTCAACATCTTCTATTCACCAATCTACTCAATCAAATCCAACCTAATGATGGTCCATATCCTTTGACGTATGGTCTTCCTTCCCAAACTTATTTTTTTAAGTTTTAAGTTTACATTTATTTAATCTATTAGATAAACCCAAAAAAAACGTTGTTTTTCATTGTTTTTAATTTGTTTTTGAATAGCTGATGTTTAAATAATGTAGGAATTCCTTTAGAAATATTGAATGCTTATTAGTGATAGTGTTTTTGACATTTTAAGAATTTGACAGGTCAAATAGATTTTTTTAATTCTTTTTAAAAAAAGTAAGGGGATTTTTTTTATTAATTTAAATCACGAAAATATTTGTGGTATTTTAAATAAACTTAGTAGATAATTTTAGAATTTTTTTCACAAAATATTATGAAAATGTACTTCTTTATCAAGAATAAATCTTTCTCTCTATTCGACACCTAAAATACTAATCAAGATCTAAGAACATTTCACAATTCATAGAAGAAAATTAGATTAAAATCTCATGGATTCAATGCCCCTGTATCATCACAATTGATCGAAGCTCAAAGCCTAGACAAAATCGGCCTCACACTTCTCCTAAGCCAAAGAATTTTCTTACCTCTCAACCAGTCTCATCACATAGTTGCCAAAAAAAGACTCCATTGTCGTCCACTATCTCTAGAATCTCTATTTTTTCCCCTCGTAAGGAGTTACTCCACCACCAGACATTGTATATTATTTTCTTTACTCCTTATCATACCAAATAACATAAAAGACAAATATAATGTGTTTTCCTCTATTATTCTTCATTTGTGTGTGTGTGTGTGTGTGTGTGTGTGTGTGTGTAGAGGGAGAGAGCAATATGCATTGATAGTCTCTTAACTTTTTTACTATACGACACTTTAGTCTTTCCTTTCTTAATTGTACTAAAACAACCCTCAAATTCTTTATCTCTTGGCAATTAATGGACTTCTATCAAAATAAGTCCAAAACCTAAGAGAATCAAGGATGCCCTTTTTAAAGGGTATAATGGTATTTTCACTCAAACAAAGAACAAAACCACTCAAAGAACTCTCCTCTCTTCCTCATACAATCAATTATTCTAACATTTTGTTAGCTCCTTGGCTGTTGGCATGTTCGGCGATTCGGTTACTTAGCTCATCAAAGGTGTAGGCATAAGCGCTAAGGCATGTCAGTGGATTGTGGCATGACCTTAGACCAATTTTTGCTAGTAGGAAGGAATGGCATATAAATCATGCATGACAAGCAACATTCGTGCTGCTATACTCGGTTGGGTGGCATGGTTTTTCCATGGGCAGTGAGTTCATTGGATGGTTTTATGGAGTCCATGCCTATGTGGTGCAGTCAAAGGTCCCATGTGGTAACAAGGCACCATAGTTCTTAGATAGATGCAAGCCTTGGTCAAAAACACTTGGGGACCTTTGTGTACATGTGCAGGTGTTATGGGGTGCATACACTTACTAGATAAGCACGTGACTTGTTGGGAGGCCCTCTAGTAAGGTTGGTGGTTATCAACCTTGCTCGCATTGATGCTGCTAATTAGTTCCACCATGCCCTAGGTGGTTGAGGGTGTCAACCGTTTTTTGTATGGCTTATGACAAAGACATGGGTATGGCATGAGCTTGTATAAGGTAAACTCCTTATACTCCTTTATTGTGAGATTAATAAAGATTGGGAGGGATTTCCCATATTCATGTGTGTTGCCTTGTGTTTCAATTGTGTTGGATTGTTTTTGATTGTGTGTCATTTCCTTGAATTTTTTTGGTTATGTACTTGTGTACGTGAGATTGGCTGACTTGAGTGGTGGACACTTAAGCCATCACAATAGTGTGAATTTAAGCAAAAAACAACCTTGTGACATCTAGGATACCTATCACAAGCCATCTAGGTTTCATATTGCTACCTACCCAAGTCTTAGGGTGGACCCCCCTCACACCTAGTCTAATTTAAAGTCTATAAATAGAAGCATTAACTCTACCCCAGTAAGTGTACTCTCTTGCCTTAACCTTACCTCTCTCCACCTAGCTAACTTGATTGTCGGAGTGTCCTTGGTAGGCACCACACTAGTGTCTCCCCTTTTACTATGAGGCATGCCTTTGTCTTACAGGCTCAAGCGAAGCAAATTGTCCAGAGGTCGGGAAGGCAATCCAACCATTGTGCATAGCTGCACATGGTATTAAGTCACTCAAGGTCTTTAGCACATGCCTCAGATGATCCTTGAGCCTAGATCACTAACACCGATTACGCAAGTCCTAATAGACAGACCTATTAAACATGTTTAAATGAA